>JAOXJP010250264.1:0-36777 GCA_025762735.1 Platanus orientalis
TATATATATATATATATATATATATTTGAGAACATGCAAATTTAGTATTGAAATTCATTGGATGTTGTTATTGCTGTTGTCTTTTGAAACCACATAATGCTTGATTATTTACGTGTTGCTGAAAAATCATTTATAGGGAAATAAATTGAAGGTCATAGTCTAATTCTTTTCTTTAAACATTTAATGAGGATTATTGGGAGTTGAACTTGGTATATCCTAAAAAAAAAGTTTCTTGAATATTGCTTCTTGAACATAGCACCAACTTATACATTTCTTTTGTTTGACTAATTCTATGTTATTTTTTTTTCTAAAATAGGATACACTTTCTCTTTGTCTTTGATATGCCATAATGAATGAGATTCTTATTTTTTTGGTTTATATGCTTTAGATAATAAGGTAGGGTGAGGGATGACTAAACCATTTTTTATTGGAATCAAAAATTTTCAGTCTTCTACTTAACATGGATAGATCTTGCTCTCTTGAGTGGGGATGCTTCAATTTTTGCCTTAATTTTGGTGTTGTCTATTTTATTTCTAAACAAGGAATCATTCCTTTTGGATTATGTAACCATAAAATAACTTAGGTATTTTGCTAACTGGTATCTCTTTATGGAGTATTCTTAAAAGGGTTTGGGAATGAATATCTTCTTCCTAGACATAATTGTTGCTATCTTTCCATAGTAGAATATTTGAGGCTTTTAGTTTATGATGGCTATATCAATGCTTGACCTTGTATGTCATACAAACAATACATAGAGAAAGCTCACAACAATTTTTATTTTATTCTTTAAAAAAAAAAAAAAAAAACTTGTTCCTCATAATTGGTAGCCAAATATGATTAATTTAAGAACAAATCTTTTTATTTATTCATTTATTAGATGAATTAACTGATTGAAGCATTCATGTGGTTTTGATGTTGTTTATGATTATCTTTTTTTTTTTGTTGAGCTATATTCCATTTTCAAAATTGAAAACTTTTCAACATAAACTACATCATGGCTAGAGTTTAAGTTGCTCTTTGTTATGAACAACAACTTATATTCAATTTCTTCTTTTGCATCAAGCTTTAGTGTTGTTATAATTGTATGCATTGAAATGAGCATAGCTTGAGTACCCATCTGTATGTAAATTTTAACATTTGAATTCCTTTTGATCTTCATGCCAATCCATGTTATTTATATACTTTATTTATTTGTTGATGTAACAGTATATTTGATTCTTTGTTTTATACCCTCTTATGGAGTCGACTTTCACATTGTTTCACACCTCTTTTTCTCATTTTGGAATTTCATGGCCTTGAAAGAAATTCATATGTGAATTAGAATCAGTCCAACACAATTCTGGACTAAGCCAATAAGTCTAAATAAGTTTCACTCTAAACCAATTTAAACATGTTCAACCTAAACCAGTCCATGTCATCCTAAATCAAAACTAACCCATGGATTACTTTACATTCCAATTTACCATTACTTAAGATTCTTTATAAGCATGATAAGTATACAAAGATAAAACCATGTTCTTTTTGCTATAAAGAGTTGATTGCGCTTGAAATTAACCTTTATTGTTTTCTTTTTTCGACTTTGGATAATTGAAATAGGCATAGTCCCATTTTTTATTCATATTATTCTTATAAATGTTGTTACTAACATCTATCGTTGTCTTGGTTATGTGAAAAACAACAAATAAGCTACGGCATAGTAGGAAAGTTTCACATTTGGAGCATTGACTTACATAGCATAGTTTAGTTCATTTAATTGAAAGGTCTATATAATATATATTACATTTAAACAACTTAATTTATTCATTTTTGAATTACATGAATATGATGAATGTGAATGAGAGTGATGGATACGAAGTTGTAGTGATGTGATGTGGATGTATGATATAGTGAGCTTTTTTTTATCTGTGGACTATCAGGTGATTAGATAAAGTGACATAGAGATCACTATTCATCCCCAAGGGGTCCATATTACAATTGTAATGCTGTCGAAATTTCGGCAGAGATGACATGCGGATTTCCTGCTTTATCTCAATAAAATAAGATAAAAGACAATGTGTGAGATGAATAAATTATAAACTGAGTTAACCATTAGACTGTAATGAGTTTAAGGTGAGAAACTATGACAACGGATGAGATGGGGTGCCTAACACCTTCCTTAACTTATAATCGGATCACTTACCTGAGAGTCTCTAAGAGTTGACTAGTTCAACATGGAGTCAGATCTTTTAAACTATTTTAAAAACCAATGTCCATCTACATCTATAAAAAGAATGGTGGTGACTCCAAGTTATAGTGGGATCTTTCTTGTGATGAGTAGGTCTCTTTTTAAAAGGGATTTACCCGTCATGCGAAAATTGTGGCCCACAAACTCATCGCATGCCTTGTCAACAATAATGCAAAATTTGGAATCCCCAATATCTTCACGATCTTATTCCGCATGATTGCGTATCATATAAACTAAACCTATACATTTGACACCCTCAATGGCTTTTATGGGCTTCACAAAGGACCCCCCCATAGTAGATCATACTAGTTCTAAATATGAGTTGAGTTAATCCAAGCTGCATTTGGATTTTCGCTTATGAGATATGAACTAGACTTAAACTTGGCTCATTAAGAATTTGCTAGGGAAAGGGTAAGTTGAGGCTCAACTCAACTCAATTTTGTTCACTTCAGCCCAAAGTGTTATATGAAGCTACATTAGTAAATTATTTTTTAATTATATTAAATACAATTATCTAAATAGTCCGAGCTTATACTAAACTAAACCCATTAAAATTCACCTTCTACTCATTTAATGCAATGAACTGGACTTGAGTTTCAGGCTAAACTTGTGAACAAAAAAATTTAAGCTCAAACTTAGAGAATGACAAGCGGAGCTATGCAATGCAAGAGGTTCTTTTGGAAAAATGAAAATACCATGGAGGGGCATGCATGCATGTACATACATACACTTTTGTAGGATTATTTTTTATCTTTTACTTTTTTGGTAAAAATGACTGATTAATCTATCTGCATTCACAATTATGATATCTTTTTATCATGTGATATGGATATTATTGTTATTATTACTTTTAATCAATTAATTAATAATAATTTTTTTGTTCAAAATTGGAGAGTTCAAAATATCCTAGAATAAAAGATCTTTCAACCTAGTATATATTGGTTTTTCCTACAGGGATTGATGTTCTGTCTAGGATTTTGTACGCCATACTATTGTGTCCTATGCACAAAGGTTGGGTGCATAGGGTTAAAACTGTAAAAATAGTTTTCAAATGAAAAAATATGTACCCATAAAAATGTGGTGTACAGGGTTAAAATGGAATAAAGGTGTTCAAATGAACATTTTTTCTTCATTGAAAAGAGGCACTAAATTAAAAAAATGATCACATGTCACATGGTAGGACTAGGACATACAAAATCCTGGATAGAACATTTGCTCCGTTTTCCTTTCCGGAGAATGATTATCTGTGTTGACACAGATCTGTATAATTAAGCGTTCCATTGATTGACACATGATGGGTTTTTCAATTTGGTGTCTCTTTTCGAAAAACTAATTATCATTAGAACACTTTTTTTTTTGACATTTTTTAACCCTAGAAACAACACATGTCAACTTATCATTCACCATACACACTACAGACACTTTTTCATCACAAAACATTTTCTACATTTCCTAATGGTATTATTTTCTAGGAAAGGATATGCTGCACCCAAAATGGTAAGTTCCACTATCCCCACACACATAAGGTGAGGTGTATAGGGTAAAACCCATAAAAGAGTGTCCAAATGAGCATTTACTCTTCATTTAAAACCGACACCAAATTAAAAAAAGAATCACGTGTCAGCAAACTTACTATTTTGGTGCAACAGTTCTTTTCCCCATTTTTTTCCTAATGGTATAGATTAGGTAGCTTAGGTCATTTTTCAAAAGTTTGGGGTGGCCATCCCGCCCCATGTGGCTCTGTCGCTGGCAAAAAACGGAGGGAGAGAGAGCTTTCACTATGATCAAAATAGAGATTACAATGAACAGTGCGGTGGCACGGAAATTGAGAAACCCTTAAATTTAAACCCCCAAAACCCTAATTTTTGTGGGTCGGATTCGAACCCTAAATCGAATACAAAATACATGTAAAAAAATATCTCAGATTGTCATCCGGGTTATATTTCGGGTTGAATGCAAGATATTAACCCACCACATTGCACCCACTTTCACTTTTTTTTTGGGGGGGGGGAGGTTATCACTTTTCAATGCTGATGCCATTCTAATACATCAGGAAAAGCTGATTTCCGTACCTAATATTTTCCGATGGTTGATCTAGCGAGGTACTACAAATTAGAAATGCACACAGGAAAGTGCTGCGTCTGTTTTGCACTTCGCACCTACTCATAATCACTTAGGGCTTCCCATCCATCACATACGCGCCCATCTAGCTTGCCAATTGCCAAAACTATACGTTGAGTACATTCCAATAAGTGTCTAAAGAAACATTGCTCCCGAGGCAAATTAACTCCACTTCGTCCAAGGAAATCTAACCTTACTTCCTTCCCCCTTATTATTCCTAAGTATCATTCAAAGTTTCAAACAGACTTTTATTTTTTTACAAAAAATAAAAAAGACTTATTTTGTTTCTAGTAATATTATTCTTAACATTATATTACATAAATATTCTAAGTTTGGCACTACTTCCCCTCCCCCCCCCTCTCTCTCTCTCTCTCTCTCTCTCTCTCTCTCTCTCATATTTCACGAGAATAGATACTGATTCCTTGAATTCTTTGGTGGAATAGTACTCCACCGTTCATGCTTCTACTTCCCTGTCTCTCTCTTTGTTAAATTTTTAAAGTGTATCTTCTAGTTCATTTTATTTTGAGTGATGTTGTGGGGTTATTATTATAAATTTTTTGGGTCTTTTTAGTCATTTTATAATATGGGCCCCACTTGCATACTTGGATGCCACATGTCACTTCACTACACTTTCTCCTCCTCACTTCCTATTTCTCATAAACCTAAATTCCCACTCTCTTGAAAACTTTCATCTTTTTGAAATTTATCATCATTTAGTTCCTTGTTCCCTCCATTATCACATTATTTCATTTCCTATGCAACCTTCTTTCATTTTTCATGCACATAATCAATTCTCATTCAACCATTCCCTTGTTTTTATTAGTCTTAGTCAAGTAAATTCATTTTTCTATTGTCATTCATCTATAGTTCCCAGGTAATCTTATTTTTCTTCCATTTACCTATGAAAGACTATTGAAAACTCCATCTTAAGTGTTGGTTTATGCATCTTTCTCTTCCTATCATCTATATATATATCTCCTAGGTGGTTTTCTTTGATAATCCTCCATTGAAAAATCCTTAAGAAGTCTCTCCAAACCCACAGAGGTAAGTAGAAAGTCCAACATATCTCCAAACTCCATATTTTGTGCAAGTGGTGGTTCCTACAATTGATGTATTATATTTAAGTTATATAATATTCATATTTTACCTCATATCTTCATCTATTTTGACTATTTTTCTTGTTTTGGTTGTGAGTCATTGGGCTAGTGTGACTTTGTTTATACTATTTGAGAAGTAGTTGTTCTGGATTTTGGCTTCCGTTTTTATCTACACCCTCTCTCTCATATTTCACGAGACTAGAAACTGATTCCTCGATTTCTTCAGTTGAATACTCCACCGTTCATGCTTATCTTTTAGACTTAAAGTTTACCTCTCGATTACTCTTACAATCCCACTTCTATATAAACACACCTCTGCACCAGCTTCAATTCAAGTTTGGCATTAACATACACACACACACACACACACACACACATGGCCTTGGACACTGGAACTGTTGAGGGAGTGCTTCGGGGCATGTTCAAAGGATTTGTTTCAATAAACAACATGGAGATCGAAAGGAGGCCATACCATCGCAACTGCAACTGCGCTCTCCACAACCCCAAAGATGGTTTCTCCAAGGCTTGTTCTAAATGTGGGAGCCTATCTTTTCCCACTAAACGGTCGTTGAACGAGTCTTGCTTGTTGTTGGGGAGTACCCAGCAGCACCCAAAGTGGATTCCTACAGTGACAAAGCATCTCTTGTATCAGGTACTGGGTGACACATGGCAGAAAACGAACCACATATTGTGTCCAATGCTGGGTGTTCTTTTATTTTTTCTGCCATGTGTCACACAGTACCTGGTTATAGATCAAGGGATTATATACAGTAGAGAAGGCCTTGACTGATCAATTGTGTTAGTTCAGCTATTCTAATTTTATTGTTTTTATTTCTTAACTTCCAAATCTTTATTGAATGAGTGCACAATCTCTTCTCCTTTCTCTTCCTTTTTTGGGCTTTTTATTAGAACCCAGTTAGCTAGAACTATTTCAATTATCAAAATAAAAAAAAAGTTGGTACTAGCTCAAGTCCAATTATCAAGCAGCCCTAATCAATGACTGACACAATGCTTGAGAAATGTGTCTCAGTAGCTTCACTGTATTAAATTAAATATATAGTATATAAATATCTGTGTAATTACTGAAACGCCTCTGTCAGTGTTATATCATGTTCTAGCTTGGTATTGGCCTGATATCTCCCCAATGGAGATGATTCAAACCCTTCACAGCCATAAATCCGTAAGTTTTAATTTGGCACTTCCCAGAATCCCAATGCTGTTCTCAGTTATTTATTTATTTACTTCCAATTACATTATTTAAATTCTCTGCATTGCTATTTTAAGAGTTTTTGTTTTGTAAGACCTTATACAAACATTGTGGAACTTCACCCCCAAAAAAAAAAAATTACAAACATTGTGGAATAGTACTGGAATTGCTGCTTGTAAATTTTGAAACCCTAGCCTCTCCCTCAGGGAAGCCATACCTGCCATCTCTTGGAAAGGGACATTGGTATGACCACTATAATGCTTGATGAACTAAAGTTTAGGCAGAATAATTAAGGGTATTTTAGTTATTTAAAATATAAAAGTAATTGGCTTTTCATGGAATATGGATGCGTATTATAATACTACAACAACAACAAACAGCCTTATCCCAACTATTTGGGGTCGGCTACAAGAATCCTGTTCTGCCATTCCACTATATTTAGGGCCTTATCTGCTGTTAAATTAAATTTCTGTTGTATGCGTATTATAATAACATACAAAAATATAAGGGTATAAATGTAAATACACTAACACATGGAGGCATTGGTACAGTGGACTCTTTTTCTTGGTATTTTAAGGAAAACATCAAAATTCTGACAACTGTAGGTACCTTTCCTAGGGTTTTCCAAAATCAAATTCTATTCCCTTGTACTTCCTTGTAATGGAAATGGGTGACCTCGGTTAAAAATACAATTACTTCAAAGTTTTAACGGATTTCTTTTTTTTGGATAAATGAATGAAATGCATTCTATTAAACTAAAACAGAGTTAGTACAAGAAGATCGTCTTTTTATAGGTTTTGGTACAGCAAATTGGAGGAGGGGTGTGTTTGGAGGCCTAGTGAAGATGATTTCAATCCCTTTCCTGTCTCTGAAGTGAGCTGAGTGGTTTGCAGACATGTACGTCCATATGATAGTATTGACTATTAGAAAAAAAAAAAACTTGTAGTCTTCTGGAGGATTTGCTTCAGGTGACCAGGCCGAGCAAGCTTGTATGCTTGAACAACTAGATAACTTCCGAAGAATAACCCTTCACAAATAGATTTTTTTCCCCCTTGCATTCGTGTTGAGACTGCCACCTGCCCACAAGTAATCTCGTGGCTTCAGGAGACGTATACATACCCCCAAAAAAGGGAAAATCAAAATTTTTTTTTGGACGATGATTTCAATTTTCTGTGCACGTCTCCAGAAGCCACAAGATTACTTGTGGGAAGGAGAGAATCCTTTTGGTTTGTATTGAATTACTATGTCTTCTTTTTATTTTTGCAAAATTAAGTTTCCTTTCCAACTTCTTATGACCGCAGCACAGTTTGAGTGGATAATGGTCCATTAAATTTAAGCTTCAAACACTCAAAGCTTGGACGAGATCAAAAAACTGTTTGGAGAGTTTCCAGATCTCAAGTTATGAATGAGGCAGCAAAGTTTTGACTTCATTTTAGACTCAAAACAAGCTTGGGAGTCTCCTTACAATTTATTTATTTTACATGGCAACTGCAATATCCGGAAATGATTCCATGTCACCTTCTTCCTATGTGGCAAGTTTCAGCCTAATAACTAATTTGCCATGATATACTTTTATTTTTTTAGTAGAGAGCAAATGCTCAATTTCAACAAGTTGGGAATGATTACAGAATGCTTTTCAAACATAACAATTGTTTTTAAAACATCATCAAATGAATCCAAATTCCATGATATATTAATTCTGTCATCATTGGTTATCTGTGAAATAAAAAAAATGTAATAATAATAATAATTACTTAACGGTTATTCTTATGAGAAAAGTACAATACATTAATGGATATGGGGTCGATGTGGACAACAACTCTACATTCATGCAATCCAAAATTAAAGATGCTGTTCAGAGGATGGTCAAAGTTTATTTACCAAAAAGACAAAAAGGAAAAAAAAAAAGGATGATCCAAGTTTGCTTGGTCATACCTTCACGTGGAAAAATTCTTGTGACTAAGCTTTAAGCCATAGTGGACTTATTTTCCAAGAGTGCAAAATGATTTTTTCACCATTTGATCTTTACAAATAAAAAACTTAAAAAAGTGCTTATATTAAATCATGTTATTCATAAGAGAAAAGTGCAGTACAATAAAGAGATCATATGGGCTGATTTGGATAAGTGTATTATACCCGCTAATGATATTTTCATAAAAGAGATCAGCATTTGAAGAATCAAAATAAATGTTATATCCAGGATTTGATGTCCAGGACACCAGGGGAGATCATATGGAATAAAATGGTTGGGAGTTGGACGAAATTTCAAATTCCTGCCCATTTTATTCCATGTGACGTCCGCTGGTGTCCTGGACAGGACATTTTCTGGTATAGGTTAGGTACCAAAAAAAAACCCATGGTCACTGCAGCCTTCGAATCTCAAAGGCATAAATGAATACGTTTCCCCTCAATTTTTAGTTTAATGTTTTGAGTATACAAAATGTACTGTTTTGCACCTTCATCTTTACACTGGTTTTTTTCTTCTGTTTAGCCAAAAAAAAGAGAGGGTTTAGTTCTAATTCTCCATTTGTGAGTAAAAACACTCAGTGAGATCCCTCTGCACTCGAACAAGCAAATACCACCCCATTGATGCCATCATCCATAGGTGAAGCATATCTTTCTCTTAAGTTGCTTCATTTACGTGGTGTTTCTATTATAAAAGACATACCACAAGCAATCTTTTCCCACACACCCAGTTTGTATTTTAGCTTTACAAAGATTTGTCCCTTCTACAATCATAATGCATTCATGTGTCTACCTAATAGGATCATTAGGTAGAAATTCTGGCCTTTTGAGTAGGATAGCTGAATATCTGAAAGAGGTTGACAATACAACCCTTTTAAAATTGTCTATTTGCTACTATTAGAGATCTCCCTAGCGTAAAACCAATCATCAAGCCAAATCTATGTTTTACCATTAAACAAAGGGAGCTTGATTCTAGAATTGTTCTTTTTTCCGGTAAGGCCCGAACCCCACGGTGACCCCACACTACCACTGTCACAATCAATTCATGAAACATGTGACCCTTAGGATGGTGCATCATTGTATATTTGGTGGCAATTTTCAACCCAATCCCTCAATCAATCTTTGCACTTGTTCGGAAATCGTAGTCCAATGTACAGGTTCACACACTAATTCTAACTAAGTCAACCATACTCCATCTGACTAAACCCAACCCCACACTTCTCTACAGTGCACAATGCTCCCAAATCTTCCAGAGTTTAGGTTGCCATTTCTCAACCAGCTGAAAAAAAAAGAAAAAAAAAAAAAAAGAAAAGAAAATAAACAACGATTTGGGTTTGGTCCGATCAGATTCGACCACAAAAAATGATTGGCACTCCTGCTTGCCACTGCTGGCGGCAATGAGTCTAATTAAAATGGTAACCCCACCTATGTGAACTAGTTTTACCATAACTTCTGGTCAGTTTCTAATTGGATCCAGTTAAGTTTGAATGGAAAAGGTTTGGGCTAACTCTAGTGTTATAGACCCCAAAAATTGCCAACCCTTGAATCTTCTTTTCAATTCTAAAATTCCATGATCTTGAAATAATTAATGTCGAGTATTCTGAGCTTGGTGTGTCTTGTTGGGCCCATAAAGATCATCAACCAATAAGATAAGAGCACGAATGGGTTGTCTTTATACCATTGACAATAGGTTTAATGAGTTTGGTTTGGTTCTGTTTAAACAAACCGGTTCTAGATAAGGTTGTAATAAGGTGCTGTGAGATTGGGCATCACTCATATACCTTTAGACAAGTATATAAGAGTTTAAGAAAAGAATAAGAGGAGAGATAAATTAGGTAAGAATTATCAACTAATTTAATGTGGGATATGGTCATACATCTTATCTATTTATACTTGTCTAAAAGGTGTGAGGGAACGACAAACCCTTATCTAAATATCCTTAGTATAAGCAACACCCATAAATGAAGGGACTAATACAACTCTTTCTCTATGTAGACAAATTTTCATGAAAAAAATAATAGATAAGGTTGTGTTGGCTAAGAGCCAATATAACTCTTTCCAAGGAGTTGCTTATTTTGAGAGTACTCTTTATGAGGAGTTGCGTTGCTTCCTAATCATCACAACTTTTTATGTAATTTATTTATCAATAGTCCATATTCCAAGAGACTCTTGTGTATTAGGTGAGGTTAATCATGGCCATCCCTAATATATCTACATCTCCGAAAGGGGTATGATTGAATACATGTGTCTTCTCATTTCCATTATATTAAATGACTAGTAGGATTGGACAAATCATTGCATAGCCCTTCGGATAACATGATACATCATCCCTAGTAGATCGCCATTGTTGTTAAACCGCTCACGTCATGTACATGTACAAACATTATTAGATTGAATGAACTCTCTAACGACTTTAATTGGTTAAGACTAGCATCATACAAGTGGCCCAGAGGTCCTATACTCAGTATCACAAACAATGACTTTAGTCCACATTCTTATTTTAAATTTAACCTACGACAACATAAAAGTACTCCTTATACTCTCACCCTCTTGTAAAGTAAAGCCTTCCTTTTATTGTATAGTTTGCCAAGTATGTCAATTAAGATAAAAGTGACTTTGTTTTGCTTCAAAATTTAATTTATTTTTCAAGAGCGCAAAATGCATATTTATAGACATACTAATCCAAATATACCACAAAAAAAAAAAAAAAAAAAAAAATCCTTGTTAATCTAAAATAGAAAGTGTAACATCCTACATCCACTTTAGGTAAGTCTTAGAGAGTTCGAACCAGACATCATGTGTTCATTTATGATACCCTTTGTATTTATGAGCAAGATGGAAGACTTCAATGCTCTAAAGGCCTAAGCATTATTTAGAAAGGGTAAAGTGTTGTGATAATGATTCTATAATTGGGAATCAAAGTGATAGTGTAGGGTGTAGTGACATCGGTTCTATACTTAGGGAAACAAAGTAAAAGTACAAGTATGGTGAATTAAAAGTGTTAGTGTAAGTATAGTGAAGTGTGAAAGCAATAGTGCAAATATAGTGAAAATGATAGAACAAGTGTAGTGAGGTGTAAGTGGGAATAAGTGTAAGTGATAGAATAAGTTCAGTGAAGTGCAAGTAAGAGTGTGTGTGTAGTGAAGTGATAGAGACCCAACATATGTAGTGAAATGTCAATGTTATGGCAATGCATAAGTAAAGATGTAAAATAACAAAAATGCTTATGTAGTGATATAGGAATGTAGTGCATGTGGTGTGATATGAAAGATAAATGCATGGATAATGTTAATTAAATGGAAAGACATCCATTGTATGTAAAGTAGGAAATATAATACTTGTACACGTTAGGAAAGAGAATATAATTATTTGAAATGGAAGTGTGTGTATAAGGACTCGTATATGTTTGTATTATCGCTTGTAAATGTTACAAAAATTGAATGATGCATATGTTAGAAAGTGATAAATAAATTGCATAATGAACCATGTTAGCAAATGGAATTGCATGATGAGTCATGATAGTAACCAAATTGATTAACCTATATAATGTTTCAAAAGTTGCCTCATGCACTATTTTTTCACATGTATTACTATACCATATGATATTTTTCTATCATGTATGTTGTGCCCTACTTGACCCATTGTCATAGTATGTTTTGTACATCTTCTTGCTGAGCGCCTCAATCTTACCCAAATTGACAAAAAAATTTAGATTAAGACCAGACTAACAGGTTTTGGTGTGCGGAGCCCATAATGATTGGGGGCATGAGAGTGATGCCATTCTTTAGTTTCCTTTCAACACTGAGCATAGTTTACACTTTGGTTATTTGGACCCAGTTTTTTGAATAGATGTAATTTCAATGTTTTGAATCATGGTTGTAAACATTTTGTTCCCAGGGATTGGGTATTAAGAGGTTTGTCTCGTTATGATGTTTATGGTGATTATGTCTATTGATGGTAAAATGTTTTTAATTGTTAGTGTTTTATTTCTATTGCACATGTGAATATAAGTGAATGATTTATTTTCCATGGTAATACAAGGTTGCATAGTTAGTATGTTCATTATATTCTGTTGCATGTGATATATATATATATATATATATATATATATATATATATGTGTGTGTGTGTGTGTGTGTGTGTGTGTGTGTGTGAATTAAGTAAACACAAAGGTAAAGAAATGAAATTTATAGGAAAAGATACAAGGATCAGTATGTAATGATCCAAATGATCCAAGTTCATGCCCCATTGAGGCTATGAATTTGGAGTCGTTACAGAAGGTCCATATTAGAAGAAAGGTATAGGTTTGCCAAGTTAATCCTAATGAAAACTTTTATCATTGCAGGCTTCAAAAGCTCACGAAGACAAAAATACATATATTTCACCTCAAAATTTTATTTAATTTTTGAGTTTCTGTTTGGATCTTTACACATAAAACCCTACAAAGAGTTATTTTTAATGTTTAGCCACAAAGAAAATGTTGAAAATAATGTTTTAAATTAACTTAATGACTACTAAAATATTTTTGAAAATAACTTTAGTTGGGTTTAAAATGTTAACTTCTCTTTTAGAAAGTTAGTCCCACATTGGAAAAGGGAATATGATTAAAAAGTAAGAGGTAAGCATTGCGTCTTTTGTAGTTCTCACATATGTGGTGGTTTAGCGAGGTACTACAATCTAGATATGCACGTAGGAAAGTGCTGCGTCTATTTTGCACTTCCATGGTACTTATCGTTGCGTAGGTCTTCCCATCCATCACATACCCGCCCATCTTGGCATTTACATGAGTCCATTCTAAGTAGTGTCTGAAAAAACGATACTCCCGAGGCAAACTAGCTCCACTTCGTCCGGGGAAATCTAACCTCACTCCCCTCCCCCTGATTATTCCTATGTAGCATTCTAATACATGCAAATTCTAGTTGCCACTACTTCCTCTCTCTTATTTCACGAAACTTTCCAGAGACTCATTCTTCGAATTCTTCGTACTCCATCTTGCATGGTTCTCTCTCTCTCTCCCACAAAATTTTGCAGATACTGATTCCTCGAATTCTTCGATGGAGTTCTCCCCAGTGCATGTTTCTCTTTTGGACTTTAATTCTCTCTCGATTACTCCTACAGATCCACTTCTATATAAACACATCTGCACCAGCTTCAATACAAGTTTGGCATTAAAACAAGCACACACACACAGCAATGGCCTTGGACACTAAAACTGTTGAGAGAGTGCTTGGGTGCATGTTGGAAGGATTTATTTCAATAAAGGACATGGAGATTGAAAGAAGTCCACACCATCGCAACTGCAGTTGCGCCCTGCACAAGCCCAACGACATGGAGAATGAAAGTGCTTGTTGTTGGCGACTACCCAGCAATACTCCTTTCGGCCTTCTTCACCCGTTGCTGGGATTTTCTAAAGTGGAGAAGGAATTTACAGAAACGATCAATTGTGTTAGTTGAGCTATTCTCATTTTATTTTCTTATTTCCAAATTTCCAATCCTTTTTTTTTTGTTTTCTCTTATTGAATGGGAGCACGATCTCGTCTCCTTTTTCTTCCCGTTTTCTTTTTTTTTTTTGGGTAGGAACCCGTCGCAGGATTTGGTGTGCCCCCTTAAAGAATGACTAAGGTCCTTCCTGAACCAAGGGCAGACACGTCAGTGATGAAAAGTGAAAAGCAAAGTGTAAATCACTTTTTGGCACTGAAGTATCCCTCCTGTTTCAGGGAGGACCTTAGTCCTTTTTAAAGGAGGTGTGCCAAATCTGCGCCAGGAGAACCTGCACTACTCTGGTGGGAGGGACAAGCATCAATCCAATCTATCGGGGATGCTGCCCAGGGGATTTGAAACCCCTATCTCTTCCTTATTTGGGCTTTTACCAGAAAAAAAGTTCAAGTTCAACTGGAGAGATATCAACAAGCCCAAATCAATGCTTGACAGATGTGTGGACTGTATTTAGTGAAACACCCCTGGCAGCATTATATCATGGTATTGACCTGATGTCTCATAATGGAGATTATTCAAACCCTTTACTTTTGGTACTTCCATATGCTGTTTCTAGCTTTTTATTATTTACTTCTAATTACATTATTTAAATTCTCTCCCCAAAAGCTTTGAAACCTCTCCCTTAGAGAGGCCGTACCTGCCATTTCCTGGAGAGGGACATTGGAGTGACCATTAAAATGCACAATGACCTAAAGTTGTAGAATACTTAAGGGTAATTTGGTCATTTAAAATATATAAATAGTAAAAAATTATTGGCTTTTCATTTATTAATGCAAGTAATTTATATAATATAGTATGATTATAAAATACGAAAATATAAGGGTGTAAATATAAATACACTAAAACATAGAGGCATTGGCACAAAGGGCTCATGTTCTTGGTAAATTAGAGAAAACGTCAAAGTTCTGACAACTGTAGATACCTTTCCTAGGGTTTTCCGAAATCACATTCCATTCCCCTTTTCATCCTTGCAAGTAATATAAATGGCTGATCTCATTTAAAAAAGACAATTACTTTAAATTTTAACTAATTTTTGGGGGTAAATGAACGAAATATATTCTGTTAAACGAAACAGAGTTACTACAAGAACATGAGTCTTTTGCTAGGATTTGGGACAGCTACCAAGTTGGGGGTGGGGTTTGGAGGCCTAGTGAAGATGATTCCAAACCATCCTCTATAAAGTGAGCTGCCTAGTTTGCAGACATGTGGATATGAGAGTATTCAATATTAAAAAAAAAAAAAACTATAGGATTTTTTAGAGGGGATTTGCTTCTGTTGACCAGGGGACAAGCTTATGTGCTTGAACAACTTTCCAATTTCTATGCCTTCTTTCTATTTTCACAAAATTAAGTTTCCTTTCCAATTTCATCTGAATGTGGCACGGTTTGTCTAAATGGTAATGATTCATCAAATTTAAGCTTGAAACATTCAAAGCTTGGAGGAGACAAAAAAACTGTTGGAGAATTTCCAGACCCCAAGTTATGAATGAGACCGCAAAGCTTTGATTTCATTTTAGACGGAAAACAAGCTTAATTGGGAGCCTCCTTACATGATTTTCTTTATTCATGGCAGCTGCAATAGCCAAAAATGATTTTATGTCACCTTCCTATGTGGCAAGTTTCAGCCGCCTAAGGTCGTTACCCAGTGCTGGTCCCCATTAGGGCTGCAAACGGACCGGATACGGATTGGATATGAGCATATCTGTTTCCGTATCCTATTCTAACGGATATTATAAAACTACACCGTATCTTAACCGTTTAAAAAATTTGGATTTTGGACCGGATTTGGATATCAAAAAAAAAAAAAAAAAAAATAGAAAGGCAATTTCAATATGTTGTCACAATTGTCAGCGCATTTTTCCCTAACCCATGTCTATCCTCTCCAAAATCTTCGAAGTCGTATACCTATGGGTGCCTACATGGATTAAGATGGAACAAATATGAAGAAAATAGTTGATATATTTTTAAGGATTTTAGTTATTAGGCTATTTATGATTGTTGGATTAGTTTTAAATTCAACAATCTATTATCTATATACTATTTATTGTTATATTTTACGAAACGGATATTAACCGCAACGGAACAATGTATATCCGTATCCTAACCGTTTATAACGGCTATTTTTATTAACAAACCAGATAAGCTTATTTCGGATACGACACGGACCGGAACACGGTAATTTTCTGGATAACTTGCAGCCCTACCCTATATAAAAGTTTCCAAAGATAGATTGTGATGTATGTGTGTTTGGTAACAATACAGTGATGCATGAAAACTACGTGGAGACAATACTGTAACCTGTAGAAAAAAGTGTCAAAAAAATCATATATACATGATGCATGATAAAGTGCAATTTTCATTTTTAAATATCAATGCATAGACCATGATAATGAAAGAACTGAAGCAGATTCATTGACACAACAAGAACTAAAAACATCATAGAAAAAAGAACTATATACTAGAGAGAGCATATTGAACAGTGAAACAAATGCAGAATATCTGGAATAAGAAGTAAAATGAAAATACTTACGATATGTCCCCTGCAGTTGAAGGAGACCCATACTCATCAAAGAGGCGCATAAGATCCCCAAACTGCCCATGCAAATCGCCAAATATCTTGACAGGAGCCTTAATTTGTAGCACACTGGGTTCATTTGAAAATATCCTTTCTGCACTATCACAAAGATCTGCTATTTCATTACAATCTAAGATGAACTGCCTACGAACAGGAGGCTTCCAACCCCGTGGCTTCAGAAGATGTGCTATCACCTGTGAATTAAGAAGGATGATAAAAGGCAAGGGGCGTTAGAAACTGGATTAGTGTAAAATCGTGAACGTTGTATAACTGAATAAAAGAAAATGTATAATAAAAGTAAAACTAAAAAGTTAAAGCTGCCATCCAAAATTGTAGGTTGCTACATTAGTATTGAGCTTTATTCTTCTATATATCTTATGTTAATGAAAACAACCTAAGAAAGAGAATAGAAATTTCATTTTCTTGTATAAAATAATTCTGTAATATCACTATATGTCGCATCAAGTCAGAAATTGTCATGTGTCATCAGAAGCCAGTAAAACAACAACCAATATTTCAAAACCATTTCAGATCGTTCTCATGATACCTACTAAAAAGGGCTTATAGCAAGCAGGGTTTGACTCCCATCTACTTTAAGAACATGTCACTTTCCTACCCCCTTCTTTTCTTTATTTTATTATCATTATCATTATTATTTTGGGATTTTTTTTAATAAGAGTATTTCATTAAAATGGGGAATAGAATTCCCCCACAAAATACAAAAGATAGCTAGAGTATAGCTATACAAAGATACAAAAATACAGGACTATACCATACAAGGATATATAGGATTTAAGTTTATGGAAAAGTTGGGGGGCAATGAAAGTATGTACAAACTGCAAGAGTAGGAATCTCAAAACATCTAAAGTCACCAATCAATGGCGCTTAGAAAACAATCTGAGAAAATTCTGAAGAAAGGAGATCCATCCATATCAGGAATTGCAATACAAATGAGTTTTAATCAATAAAGAGAAGCTAATGAGAGGATGCATAATTTTGTATTCAGATTAGATGTGGATGTCTTATAGATGTAAAAGAAAGCCAATATTGTGATTATTTCAAGAATTTTTATTATGCCATCTCTGAAAGCAGATCTAGAGGGCAGGGATCAACTGGAAGAGCATTTTGATAGACAAAATTCAATAGTTAGAAAAGAAGATTGAGGTAAATGAGACAAGGTCAGGTGGAAGACCCCTAACCCTGATGATTGCTTGATCTTCTAAGAATAGGGATATTAAATATTAATACTATTGCAACAGCGGTCTCTCACATCCTCAAGAAAAATGGAGTAATTACTCCTAAGTACAATGGTGCAGGATGCATGTACATTCAGGTACACTTAGAGATCTTAGGAGTTTACATGAAGCAATAGGAGTATAGGAACAAGATTCCTATTCACAGGCAAGTAAGTCTCAATCAGAAAATAAAGATAATGAAGCTACTCTGATATGTTTAGAACAGAACCAAATAAAGAAGCAAACAAAGTAGACTTTAAGCAAGCAATTATCAACCCAAAATCAGAACTTAGAAATAACAAGCACCCAATGCAAAGTACCTTGAAATGGGTTAATAATTCAATGGAGTCTAGGCTACCACAACACCTTCAAAGAGAACTCGAGATATCTTATGGTATAAGCACCTGACTGAAAACAGAATATTGTATCCACAAGTTAACATACCCGAAATCAATAAAGTGTGAAAAAGGAGAGGTAGGTTTCTCTCAGGCACAAAGGTTGATCAGGTTAATGGCTGTAACTAGCAATCAGGTTGGGTATATAGACAGAGAATAAAGGCCTGAATTAGGGATGGTTTAATGGAGGTTGTGGGAAGGTTTAACAGGTCTGAAATCCAAGACTTAGATATAGGGACAAATTAGGAGATTTGATGAGGCTGAACACAGGTTATTCGTGGGGTTCAGAGAGCTACTAAACAAGCTTAACAGGGACTGTTAGAAGTGTAAAAATACTAGAGTTTATAGGGCAGAAACAAGGTTTATATCTGGAACTGTTAGAATCAGTTTAATGGGGTTTATAAAAGGCTGAAAAATGAAGGATACCTAGGACTGAACAAAGGTATGGAACAGGGAGAAGCTGGAGGAAGAGGTTTCAGGATCAATGGCTTTAAGGTAAACCAGACTCTAGTGCTGCCGCAGGGTAAAAACCCACCTGGGTTTTAATTTCCAGCACTAAAATAGCTGCAGAAAGTCAGATAAGTGTGCTGCAGGGTTGGTATGTATTAGGGCTTTGTTTTTTGATGAAAAAACAGAAAAGGTTTGGGGATTTAGGAGTGCCGCAAGGTGTAGGAGTACCTGGCTTTTGTGGTTTCTTGAAAGAAAACAGTGAAAAACTTAAGGGAGAAGATGCCTCAATTCTGATATAATAGAGATTTGAGGTTCTCAAAGGGAAACAAGTAAAAGGGAGGGAGTTATGTATGCCGCAGGCTATGGTTGATGGAGAAATACGTAATGGAAGGAAAACAGCAAGGAGGGTGATGGGGAATTCAGGTTTACAGGTTTATGGTTCAAGAAACTATTCAAGATCGGTTCTTGATGACGGATGGCAGGATTCTTTAATGGCAGAAAGCAAAAACAGAAAGTAATATTGGAGAAGAAGAAAATAGAAAAGAAAGAAAGAGAAAGATGGAGAAGAAGATGGTGTACCTGTGTGAGGAAGTCTACCTCACTTTGCACTTAGGAATTCCCTAGATAAGTGTCAAGCTTGGCACAAGCTTGAAGACAACAGCAGCAGCCAATGACTCTTGGAGAATTAACTCTTTATTGCTAAAATTAAAAGTATTTAAAACAATGTTGCTGGCCCTTATTTATAACCCACGACCAGCACACCCTATTCCTAATTACATTCCAACTTCAAATCATCTAAAACACCCTACTCCCTATTCTATTACAATTCAAGTCCATAAATTATCCTAATTACACATAAGACTCCAAAAATAAATATGAATAAGCAATGTTGCTGAAAACAAACTAACTCCTAAAGACATATGTAATCACAAATAAACTAACTCCTAAAGACATAGAATCACAAATAAAACCAAGTCCTGGACACATCAAGATAAAGTAGATGATAATGTTTAAGATAAACATATGATAAACTAATAAAAATAGTAAAATGCTGCCTCCAATCAGTCCACACGACCCCAACTAAAATCAGTACATGTGCTCCAAAAACTGCTCCTCATGTGGGACCATGGGGGACCCACCAATGGGTCTACTCGAACCACAAAGTAAGAAGGGTCTTCCTGCGACGCTGATACACTCTAGTGCCATGTGTCATGATGTCCTCATCACACAAAAGGCCTATTGGTTGAAAGTGCCAGTAACATTATAGGCTTATAGCTAAGTTCTCCCTAAAAGAACAAAGGCTGCTTTAAGTTTGGTGATCTTTCCATCTCATTATACTTATTGTGCAAAATAAGCAGATTCTATATGAAATTTTGATCACAAACAAGAGTGGAAAAGATGAATCTCCAAAAAGAAGGGAGTGGTGTAAAAAATTTGATATGAAAAAAGCATACACTAACGGCTACTGGAGTTTCCTAGACTTAACTATGGAACGAATGAGTTTTGGTAGTAGGTACAGAAAGAGGATCTAGGGTTGCACATCTTCTGCCCACTTCTCTATAATTGTTAATGGTACCCCCAAAAGCTATTCCAAGCCACACAAAAAATGACTTAAACAAAGTGATCCCCTATCTCCATTCTTACCACTGCCACGAATGTTATTAGTAGATTACTTTGTATAACCAAGTCCTTGAGATTAATCAAACACTTCAGGTGGGGAGTAAAAATATGGAGATCTTTCACCCATGGCTCAAACTTTCAATTTTGATTTCAATGGGTAAAATTTTCACCCTAATGGGTTACGGAAATTTCACTGCAATGTCTTGAAATAATGAAAAATCTGCAAAAATTAAAGAAATGTTGAAAGAAAAAAATATGAAAACTTTCAATGAAACTTTAGAGAATGTTAAAAATTAGCATGATTACACATTCATTGCTCAAAAACGACAAAAGAATTTGTGAAACAAGTACGAGAATAACATGGGACTAGCATAAATGCCGCAAGAAGATATGGTCCATTATCACATAAATGAGTTTATTCTTTCTTCATGTAAGACTAATACATTAGAGCCGCATTAAAATGATAAACCAAAAAACTGCTCTTGCAGCTTGTTCTCTCTCTCTCGATACCACATTTTCTTATGATGAATAATGATCAAAAAAATTTATTCAGAAAAAAGCAAGAATATACAAGCAATAACAAGATGAAAACACCCCCGAAAAACTAACAAGAACAGCCAAAAACATAAACTAACAGTCAAGCTTATGTTCCCCTATAAACAGACCCTGCTGTTCTACACCCCATTTCCCAAGCTTATCAGCAAGCAAATTCTGAGACCTCAGTATATGGTGCAGAACACCATGTAACTCCCCAATGAGGTCCATACCCTCACAATAGATAACATGATGCAGCCACCAAAAGCCACCAGTCTTCCCCACCCCCCAACTAATCACCGTCCTTGAGTCTCCTTTGACAATGCAGTCATTCAAACCTTTCACTTTGATTACACGCAAACCATCAAGGAGGCCAACTAACTCCACATGATTAGAATCACTTCTCCCCAACTCCCACATTTTACTACAAAAACACTACCTCGGGAATCCCGCATTACACAACCAAAACCAGCAGGCTCTGGGTTTCCAGAAGAAGCCCCATCAAAGTTGATCTTTACTTTTCCAGCCCTAAGGGGAACCCAATCAATCACATGGTCAAACTCATGAGGGGAAGATGAAACACAAGAAACCCAGTCCCTCATGAATACATTCAAGTAGCACTCCTTAAATTCCTCAGTCACCAGTAACCAAGAACCCACCTTGCACAAGATGGAATCAATCACCGCCTTCTCATCCCTTTTCTTATCCTCAAATACTTTCTTGTTTCTTTCCTTCCAAACTCTCTATACAATAGCATGAAGTAATGCACCTAGAAACATTTTACCTCTCACCCCCTTAGCACCCCCTCCCCACTGATGAACAAAATCTAAATAGGATTCCGGCATCACAAACTATAATAATAGGACTGACAAAAAGAATCACCATATTCAGCACTTTTCTATATTAGTGGCAAGGACAAAGAAGCATATATACTTGATGAAATAGTCATTTCAAGTGTTACTGATCCGAAGTATTGAAAGTGAAAAACTAAGAACGCCAGAGTCATGTCTTGGCTTCTACAATCTATGAAGTCAGAGATAAGCCGTCATTATTTGCTTCTTCAAACTACAAAGCAAATTTGGGATTCAGTTGCCAAAACCTATTCCGAAATGGGTAATACTACAAAGGTGTATGAATTGAAACAAAGTATTTCTCAGTTACAACAAGGAGATCTTCCCTTAGCAATATACTATTCTTCTCTCAAAAAATGTGGGAAGAGATGGAGGATATTACTGTTTATGCCCAACATGTTGAGGAGTTCCGGATTTATGAGTTGTTGCCTGGTCTGAATCCAGAGTATGAACAATTGCAAGTTAACATTCTTGGCAAAGTTCCCCTCACATCCCTGAATGAAGTATATACTTACCTAAACCGTGAAGAAAAGCAATGTCGTACAATGTCATAGCCTTCTCAAGTAGAGAGATCAGCCTTGGTTTCCTCTTCCCAGCAAGGTGGTTGTGGGGGCAGTCGCTGTGGTCGAGGTGGTAGGTTTGGCAATGTTCCTGATAACCGTGATAGACTGAAATGTGAACACTATAGGCATAGTAGACACATCAAAGATACATGTTAGGATCTTCACGGTCATCCTCTCGATCCCCAGGGCCATACTTTTCCTCGAGGGATAGGCGGCAAACATTTTAATAGCAGTCGCTTCAATGCTCATTCCGCTACCTCAATGCCTTCAATGGCTTCATCAGCACCTCATGCTCTTGCTCCTACTCTCATATTGGATGGGATCTTGTCTTGTGAGGAGGTTGAGGCATTTCATCGGTTTGTGGCCTCTTTTGATCTTCCTCCTACAGTCTCCACCTCCACATTTGTTCACTCCAGTAACTTTGCTTCTGCTCTTAATGCGTCTTTTTCTACTCCTTCCAAGTCCTAAGTCATAAATTCTGGAGCATCCCATCACATAACTGCTATGTCATCATTATTTTCTACCTATCATATCTATTCAAGGAGGGATAAGGTTCGTATTGCTAATGAATTTTATGCCTCCATTGTTGGTAAAGGAGATATCATTGCTACTCCCATGCATCTATCCTATGTTTTGCATGTTCCCAATTTTTCTCTCAATTTTTTGTCTATTAGTCACACCACAAAATCCTTTAACTACAGTGTTACCTTTCTTCCCTCTCATTGTGTTTTTCAGGATTTGGAGACGAGGAGGATGATTGGCTGGGGTTTTGAGAGAGTCGGCTTGTACTTGTTGAATACTCCATCTCCAGTTGCTTTATCAATCCAAAAAGTGTCTACTTTGATGCAAAGTTC
This sequence comes from Platanus orientalis, assembly GCA_025762735.1. Lineage (NCBI taxonomy): Eukaryota > Viridiplantae > Streptophyta > Magnoliopsida > Proteales > Platanaceae > Platanus > Platanus orientalis. Next base: position 23,187 of record JAOXJP010250264.1, read on the forward strand.
GAATAAGAGCAGTTCCGTAGACTTAGTGCACTGGCACAACAGATTAGGTCATCTTTCTTTTGTTTTACTATAGAAAATGTTTCCTCATTTATTTCGTTCTTCTTCTCAATTGCATTGTGAACCTTGTAAACTTGCGAAACATTATCGCACTATTTACCCCATTAGTAATAAAAAGAAGTTTGATTCCTTCTAATATTGTGCATTATGATGTTTGGGGGTCTTCTTCTACAGTGTTTCTGTTTGGTTTCTGCAACTTTGTTACATTTGTTGATGCCTACAATAGAACCACATGGTATATTTATCAAAAACAAAGAGTGATGTCTTCTCTACTATTAAGTCATTTGTTCATATGATATCCACATAGTTTGATGCAAAAATTCGTACATTTCGTTCCAATAATGGGGGAGAGTATCTATCTGATGGCATTTCTTCTTTCTTTGATGAATCTGGTATTATTCACCAAACTACATGTCCTGGCACACTTGAACAAAATGGTGTAGTTGAAAGCAAAAATCGTCACTTGCAAGAAATCACTAGGGCACTCATGTTTATCATGCATGTTCCAAAGACTTTCTGGTCTGAAGCTTTATGGACTTCGGTTTTCTTAATGAAGCACATGTCCTCTCGGGTTCTTCAGTATAAAACTCCCCTTGAACTCTTTTTACCTTCTTTGGCTTTGTTTCATTTTCCTCTTAAGACCTTTGGTTGTATCTGTTTTGTTCATATCCCCAAATCTGAACATAATAAATTGGAACCCAAAGCACTCATGTGCATCTTTCTTGGATATCCTGCAACTCAAAAGGGGTATAAATGCTACCATCTTAGCACTAGGAGGCGTCTTGTGTCTAAGGATGTCACCTTTTTTTAAGACATTCCTTTTTTTTCTTCCTAGAAGACTTCTCTTCAGGGGGAGAATATTGGTTGAGAAGCAATGTCTTCTACATCTCCCTACCTTGTTTTTGTTTCTTCATACTTCTTTGATTGTGGTGGTGGCCCTAATGATGTTGGTGACAAGAGGGAGAAAGAGTTGAAGGTGTACTCAAGAAGAGGAAAGCAACAAGAAAAGAATAAGTCGTATTCTCAAGCTCCTGGTCAAGAGGCCTCTTTGGATCCTTCTCCTGAATCAGGTATTGCTCCACCTTCAATTGTCTCTCCTTCGGTTCCTTTACTTGATGAATCTAATATTCTCATTGTTATTCGCAAGGGTGTGAGGTCCTGTACCCAGCATCTTATCTCTAACTTTGTTTCACTAAACCACTTGTCTCCATCATTCTGTAGTTTTTCCTTTGTTTTGTCTTTAGAGTCTATCCCTCGCAGTGTGTCAAAGGCTATTTCACAACCTCACTAGAAAGCTGCAATGGAGGAGGAGATGAGAGCTCTCGAGAAAAATCATACTTGGGAAATGGTTGATCTCCCTGGAAGAAAAGAACTAGTTGGATATAAGTGGGTGTATGTATGGTATTGACTATCAGAAGACGTTTGCACCTGTGGCCAAGATGAATTTTGTTAGTGTTTATTTTCCTTGCTACCATTCAAAGATGGCACTTATACCAATTTGATGTAAAAAATGTCTTCTTAAATAGAGATTTAGAATATGATGTTTTTATGCAGCCTCCTCCTGATTTTCGACTTCCTGAAGGAAAAAGAAAAGTTTTTCAATTACAAAAGGCCCTATACGGCCTAAAACAATCACCGAGGACTTAGTTTGAAAGATTCAAACTTGCTATGGTGAAGTATGGTACACTCGGTGTCAGAGTGATCACACCTTATTTTATTAAACATGATCAAAGGAAGCTTACAGCTTTGATTATCTATGTGGATGACATAATTGTCATCGGTAATGATGAAGTTGAGGTGAAACTACTAAAGACACAATTAGTCAAGGAGTTTGAAATTAAAGACTTGGGACAACTGAGGTATTTTTTGGGTATTGAAGTTGCAAGATCAAAAGGAGTTTTTTTATCCCAAAAAAAGTATATGCTAGATCTTTTGAATGAAACTAATATGCTTGGTTGCAAACTAGCAGTTGTTCCTATTGATCCTAATTATCGGCTTAAAGAAGATCAAGATAATCGCCTAATTGATGCAAGGAGATACCAGAGACTTGTGGGGCGCCTTATATACCTGTCATTGACTAGACCGGACATTGTCTATGCAGTTAGTGTTGTCAGTCAGTTTATGCATGCCCTACTCTTGCTCATATGGAGGCTACCTACTAGATTCTCAGATATCTCAGGGGCTGTCCAGGGAAAGGAGTTTTATATTCTTCTCATGGACATCTAAGGGTGGAAGCCTACACTGATGCCGATTGGGCAGACTCCATTACTAATCGTCGTTCTACTTCAGGCTATTGCACCTTTGTGGGAGGCAATTTGGTTACCTGGAAGAGCCAGAAATAGGTCGTGGTGGCCAAATCCAATGCATAAGCAGAATTCAGGTCTATGGCACATGGTGTTTGTGAACTATTGTGGCTAAAATTGCTAATGGTTGAGTTGGGTTTCTTTATATCTCATTCCATAGTCTTATACTGTGACAACAAGGCTGCCATCAGCATTGCACACAATCCAATGCAACATGATAGGACAAAACACATTGAGGTGGATCGTCATTTTATTAAAGAGCAACTATAGCACGGATATATTTGCACTCCTTTTGTGAAGACAGGAGATCAACTAGCAAATGTTTTACCAAAATGATTACCTGGCACAAGGTTTAGTGATGTAGTTGGCAAGCTGGGAATGAGAGATATCTATTCCCCAGCTTGAGGTAGAGTGTAGAAGTGTAAGGGTATTTATGTCTCTCTTGTATTGCACATATACTGTATACATTGTGTATACGATATATCAACCATATATAATAAAAGTTTAATGTGTGATTAGGGAAAACCTAACACACGATTCTCCTCTGCTCACTCTTACCTCTCTTCTTCTTTCCCTCACCTAAATCACACGAGGTATTGCAACTAAAATTACATCACGTCACACCATAATGGAATAATAAGTACTCCCTCTACAGCTGGTGACTATTAAAGGTAATGTTCAATAGAATCCAGTGTAATTAGTAAAATGGCAGTTCAAGTTGTCAGTGTAATTTATTTTTCTTGTTAGAATCTTCATGAAGTTGTGATCTCATTAAATTGCCTTTTATTTGATAAAATTTCCATACAAGCATTCAGGAAATGAAAGTGCTGCAGAACCGTAGAAGTTCCACAAGACTCCCACAGCAGAAGTATAAAGTACTTTAATCTCAGCACATAAAACTCCAATCAGTAAATTACCAAATCAGCAACACAGTAGAGCAATTAGAATCAAACTGATTTGTAAAGAACCAATCAATTGGAACTGCAATCAATGGAATGGAATTGAGATTACGGAATCTGAGTTTTGACTGATAAAACAATGTTTAATGTATAAAATAACAGACTAGCAGAGATTGAGATTAAGATAAAGACAACCAAACAAGCAGGCAATATAACTCCAGTAACTTCACACATGCACCAGTAGAGTGTAGAAATCCAATGGGAAACTCAGCAGCATTTAGCTTTATTATTAATTATTCTCTCCTCAACAAAACAGCATCTTAATCACCAAAAACAACTACCCTATACACATCCATATTACTCTTTATAGAGTGATGCAAGAACTATCAAGGGTCAAAGTAAAAGTGACTAAAGTCACTAAACCCAGCTGTGGGAATCAAAGAAATCAAAATTATGGAACAATGGGCAATAAGACTTAGGCATTAGAAATTGCAAAAATAGAATTTTTTTAACAAAATTCACTGTGTAATTAGTAGCCATAAGGATGTTATTTATGTAGAAGTCAATAGGGACTAGAATAGAATAATAAAGGACAGACCGAGAAATCAGGGATATTAGATATAGGGATTTAGACGGAATTTCTTTAATCAATATAATAACAAATTAGATCCAAGGTTATTGCAATGCTCAGTAGATAATAGATAAGAAAAATTAAAAAATTGAATGAAATTAGCATCATTGGAACTCTAGGAAGCAACACTTAAGAGGCTCTGCAGGGAATCAACACCTTGTAGAATTGATGAAGGAATCAGCACCTTTGAAGTTTGGAATCACACCAAATCACTAAGCCAGAGCTTCAAGTGCAATCATATAAAAAATTCTCTCTCTCTCTCTCTCTCTCTCTCTCTCTCTCTCTCTCTCTCTATCATTTTTGTAACATGATATATGTGACTAAATCAAATGATACCTCTTTATGTGCATGCAACAAACTTGGATTGATCACTTAAATCTAGTAATTACCAAAAAATAATTAGAGTAGTTATTTCACAGATTTTTCAGATGCGTTGAAAAATTCTGTTGGTTTTTAGTGGTCATTTGTTGAAGTAGGGGCACATGCTTTTTCAAGACCATGCTGCCCAGTCCTTCCAAAGTACTGCTGATCCAACATGAAAATGAGATCAAAGTCAACCAATTTGATGCCAACAGTTAACCTATAGCTCCAATTACAGGTAACCTTACCCCAACCTCTTCCCCAGTACCAACTGCAACATCAGCCTCATCTATGGCCCCAAACTCTGTTAATCGCCAACACATCCTCAAGCTTAGCCTCAACCTCATGCACATAGCCTATAATTTGGTTATCATAGTACCACATGATTAGGATGCATAATAATGTTGATCATTATTCATCCTATATAATACATCTTTAAAGTTGCACATTTTAAACAAAAACAAGCTTAATTATAGTGCTAGTGCAAATTCGGACAATTTCATTTGCTAGTTTATATAGTTAAAAGAGAATATATCAAATCATCTTGATTTGGTGAAAGTCATTCAAACCCTTTAAAAGGCTTTCATCTACACAATGTTGACAGAGGATAAAACTGCACTAAATGAAAACTTCGATTTTACTCAAATATGCATTGTATAATTTGGAGATATTGTCAGAAAAAGTGGGTGGGGAGGGGGGAATCAACTAAGTTGTAGTTGGGGCAGCAATCTTCATCCTTACAAGCATAGCATATATAACCACACTAAGTTGTTCTACTTTGGGCTACAATCTGTCTATCACAGGCTAAGTGTGGTTTTAGCCAAGCATATTGGGTGGCATGTTGCCACCTGTAATTCCCCTTTTGCTTAGGTAATAAAGTCTTGGAATAACAAACTGAATGAAAGCTTTTTTTTTTAAGAAAGGAAGAAAAACCCTAATGGGAAACACACAAAAGAAAAAAAATTGAATATAATACTCGACATTAGATTTAGTCATCCACAGTGTTTTGTTAAAAAGAAAAAAAAAAAAAAAAAAAAGAAAGATTATTTGTTCTAATTTTCCTTCTTTTTTTTTTTCCCTTGGTTCTTTTTCATACGAAAGTGCCAATTTATTTATTTGCGTATGAAAAAGAGAAGTTTAGAAGAATTTGGCCTGTAAGACAGAGAGGTGAGGGGGGAATCACCTAGGTTGTAGATTTTTCCTCCCCTTTGAAAGAGTTTGTCCAATTAAAGTTCTTTTTTTTTTTTTTTTTCTAGTTGAACATAGGATGGTCATTTGGTTGATTATAAATCCATTTTTTAAATAAATTCTAAATCAAGTAAAAGGGCCTTTTTTTGACACAAACCATGCAAATCGACTAAGAATTCAATCACAACATATGTTTTACTTGTTTTGGGTGATACAAAATAAGTTTTGATATTATTAAGTGATGCAACCTGGATCATAACTATGTGGCATGAAATAAGAAAAGAAAAAAGGAGACATGAAGAAGAGACAAATACATGAAGATCGATAGAAACACTGACACCACAAATAATCATAAAAAAGGTGAAAACCTTCTTCCATTGTACTTCAATAACTTTAATACATCAATCATTCCCAAAATAACATAACCTTTGGCTCTTATAGTGCCCTTACAAAATAAATCAATCATTGTCCCGTTGATCTCCCTAGACTCAATTTTGGCCACTAACTTGATTTAGAATAAAACTTAACAAACTTACTTCTTAACAAAGAAAAGAAAAGAAATCTTTATAAAATCGTTCTAAATATGATCATAAACTCTGGGCTTGATTTTTGCCTTGAAAATGGTAGAATGCATTAACAATCTCATTAATCGTACTGTGAAAGATTTTATTCCTAGTATAAGTCATACTATTGGACTCTTTATGATTAATGAATTAAAAAATATATATATATATATCTGGTAAGCCCCAACTGGGCCATTTCCTTACAATTTTTCAATAATCTAACTTCCCTAGAAAATCAATGGCTATGACATTTACATCATTAAGTAAACCAAGTTTCACTATTTTGGTAATGAATATGTCTAAGGTTTTGAGTAGTGTTCATCTTAAAAAATTTATTAGGTGTCATAACAATATTATGTTGGTGTGGAGCCTAATGCAATTGAAGGGGCCAATAAGAAGTTTTGGAAGAATCAGACCGATCCAAAGGGCCTTGGATCGATCCAATCATAGCCGGACCGATCTAAAATTAAGCAGACTAATTCAGGTAGGAGGGACTCTTGCCAAGTTTGACCTCTATGATGTATATAATGTCTCTATTGTTGTTTAGGGTTACAACAAGAAAAGAAGAGAGAAAAGAGAGTGAGTTTTGTGTGGTTTTGTAAGAGATTGAGAGACAACTCTTGTAATTCTTCAAAGTTTAGTGAAATTTTCTTTCTCTATGGTTCCATAGTTTTTTCTCCAGCTTAGGGTTTTCTATGTAAATCATGTGTTTTGTGGTGTGCTTGTAGTTGTTATTTGTTTTGTCTTTGATTATTGTTGCTTTCATCTTCTTTAGTTTGATTGATAGGATTTTCTCTTAATCCCAACAACTGGTATTAAAGTTGAGGTTTGAAAAAAATGGTTTTAACAAACTAAGGAAGTGCATGACTTTGATTTGAGTGAGAGCAATGGCGGCACAAGCAAACAAATCCATAAAGTTTAGGGTTAAGAAGTTCAATCTTATGAACTTTGCACTATGAAAGATGCAGATAGAGGATTTTCTCTACTAGAGAAATCTCTATTAATCACTTGGAGACAAATCAAAGAAACTCGAGATGATGTTAGACATTGATTAGGAGGTGTTTGATAGGAAGGCCCTAGGTATGATCAAACTCTCTTTATCGTCATCGGTTGATTTCAATATTTCCAAAGAGAAAACCGTTGAAGGTCTCATGGCTTCTCTTGCGTGGATATATTAGAAGACATCTACTTTAAATAAAGTATTTTTAATGAAGAGGTTGCTTCATATAAAGATGACGGAGGGTGGAATCATTGCGGAATTAAACTAGTTTAACACAACTAAACGTCAATTAACCTCGGTAAGCATCAACTTTAATGATGAAGTTAGAGTCTTGTTGATCCTATCCTTGTTATTGAAAAGTCGGGATGAACAAATTATGGTATTGAGTGATTCCTCAAGTTCAAGCACCTTGAAATTCGATGATGTAGTGAGTGTATTACTCAGCGAAGAAGTTAGTAGAAAAATAATAGGAGAAGCATCATCAAGTGGGAGTGCACTGAATGTGGTAGATAGAGAAAGAACTCCTGAAAGAGGGAAAGACCATAGGAGATCAAAACCTAGGAGAAATCTAAGTCAATAAAACCAAGAGTGGAATGCTAGAATTGTGGGAAAAAATGACACCTCAAGAAGGATTGTGGGGCACAAAAGAAGAAGCAAGGCAATAATAAGGAAAAGGAAGCTACTGTAGATATTGTAGGTGATGTTACTTAAGACTTTTTAATTATTGCATTTAATAAAAAAATTGGAGTCTTGAGTACTATATTTTGGTGTGTCCTTTTACACCGTGGCAATCAAAGAATGTCTCAAGAATTATGTGCAAGGAGATTATGACAAAATACACCTTAAGGATGACAAGGCTTGTAACATACTTAGGAAGGGAGATGCTCAATTGAATTTACTTAATGAAGGTATATGGTTGTTGAATGATATAAGACATATAGCAAGGTTAAAGAGAAATTTAATTGTTGTCGGCTAGTAAGCAAGTTCAAGACTGTGTAGGCGAGGAACATTAATCAGACTGTTCTAGACAGGTTCTAGACTGATCTGACATTAAGAGGACTGTTCCAGGAAGGTTTTGGCTTGCATAGGAAAATAATAAAGAAGAGGCAAACTGATCCAATTTTTAGGTGGATCAATCCCACCTTGGGCCACGAATCGATTCAAGGTTTTCGGATAAATTTGGCGGCAAAAATTTAGTTGCGAATTAAGATAGAAGGTCTGTAAAGAAGAGGGACTCTTGCCAAGTTCAATCTCTATGATGTATATAATGTCTTTATTGTTGTTTGGAGTTACAACAATAAAAGAAGAGAGAAAAGAGAGTGAATTTGGTGTGGTTTTGTGAGAGATTGAGAGAGAATTCTTATAATTATTCCAAGTTTAGTGAAACCTTTTTTACGGTTTTGTGGTTTTTCCCCAACTTTGGGTTTTCCACGTAAATCATGTATTTTGTGGTGTATTTGTGGTTAGGATTTATTTTTTCTTTAACTATTATTTATTTCATCTTGTTTGGTTTGATTGCTAGGCTTTTGGATTAATCCCCAACAACTTTGAGGAGCTTTAACATCAAACTAGTACCATTAGTTCTTAACGTGTTCTAGATCTCTAATGTGGTAAGCAAATTAAATAAGGAAAAAAGAATACAAAATAAAAAGAGAAGAAAAAGCTAATCTATATAGAAATCAATTTATGGCACCTACTAGTTTTAAATGAGTGTATAACCTAGTTTGCTATGTAACAAACCGGATTGAAGTCCCTAATCTTTTTTTTTTATAGTTTACTTAGAAAAAATCCTTTGATTTAGAAAAATATCACTTAAAAAAAAAGTCAATGCCCTTTCGGTTCCTTGAATATAGAAAAGTTTGGTTTATCTTGTTAGTAAACCACAACTACACTTACAACAAGCCGATTAGTACATAAATGTTGGGGTTCCCTCCTATGAGTGGGACCCACCACTCTTTTTATAGAGTGGTCAGAACATGGGGCAGCAAAGGGGTCTCTTAAAAGGTTTTGGATTATGTTTTTTTAGTGGTGGTAGGTGGTGAGGATTAAATGCTCCTTGGCTTTCCATGTGAGAGGGAGTGGAGAAACCAGATAGGGGTCATTTGGTTTTTGTCTCATTCTTTTCTCTTCTCTCACCATCCATACAACTTGGGTGTATCGCGAGAAAGACCGGGTGGTCTGCCCGCCCCACTTCAGGAAATGCGAAGCCTGACCAACGTGGGTTTGGCCTAGGGCTTACGTTTGGAGTTGCCACCAACTCGAGTCTTTACATACGAGGTTGTATGTTTGCCTCCTTTATAGGTAAAAGAAGGATTGCGGGCCTTGCGGCCTTGGCTAGACCCGAAGGTCTAGGGATTGACTTTTGAACTAGTCTAGTTCTTCAAAGATTTGGGTGAGCTATTTGGTTGCAATGGGGGAAGGTGTTAGGAACCCCAATTACCCACCTTTTTAGGGCGGCTCCTCTAACCTAGTAATTTTCAAGTGCCAGTAAGCAAAAGCAATTGGTTAAGACTCTTGGTCAATTTCTAATTGTATGCTTGAAATAGATTGTACACCTGAACTCAACTTGTAGGGCTGAATTTGGTGGCATGCCTAAACTTTAGGTATGCCTGATCTTTCACAGGGGTGAAATTTCAAGCGTATTGCCCCAAATGGACCCCACTTGGTTATTCTAATAGAAACAGGGACCTAGAAGTTCTTCTAAGAGGTTTTTAAGAGTCTGTAGGTCTTTACAGACCACTGGACACACAAGGGCAAGAAGATAAACCCTTCAAATAGGTATGCCTGATCTCAGGTTGTATGCCTGAATTTTAGGTATGCCTGATCATTCACAAGAGTAAAAGTTCAAATGTATTGCCTCAACTAGACCCCACTTAGTTGTTAGAGTCACTCTGAGGGACTAGAAGCCTTTTTGGGGTACGTATGGGAGTTTTTTTTATGTCAGTAAGCCACTATGGGCCATTGAGCATCTAAGGACAGCCAGAAGGCTTTTTAGATAGGTAAACCTAAAATAACAAGGTATGCCTGAATTCTTGTATGCCTGATCTTTCACCAAATGAAAGTTCAGGCGTATTGTATTTGTTTCAAATTCCAGCAGCCTATTTTTTGGGCTTTTGGGCACCAAAGGGTGTCCCCTAGGTTTGGAATTTTTCAAGGGTTTGGGTTAAGACCCCAAATACACCTATGCAAAATCCCACGCCCATTTGAAAAGTATAAACTTCACTTTGGATTTTCCAAAGTGGGTAAATCCATTTGAAAAACTATACAAATCCAGTGAGGTCTTTAGGTTGTTGGACCCATTCTGGGGGTACAAACATTAGGTTTAACCCAAATTTTATAGGGAACATCTTAACATTATTATAAGACTATTGTAAGAAAATCAATCAAAACAGCAAGCACATAGAGAATTATTGAACAAACAAGTTGGATGACTAAAATACCAAAATTGAAATAAAATATAACACAAAAATTAAATGAAGCATATAAATCAATTATCTAATAAATAAAAAAAGAATCAAGTAGAAACAAGAAATACAAAGTAAATTAAAATTCAGACACCCCACTTGACTCAAACTGTGAAGTGCAGAAACACTTCAAATCAGTGAGCAACTGAGGACCATTTTGGGGCTCAAATCAAATCCAATTCATGTGAAAATTAGTGGCTAAGTAGGTCACTGTGTCAGTGACCTACCATATAAATTTGAGACCTTAACTCCCTATATGGAGAGTGTTATGGCCTTTGCACCTCTAACTGGTAAAAAAACAAATCATTAAAAGGGGAGACAAGTTTGTCTCCCCTATGTCCCACCATGAGGGGCTTTCAATGGAGTTCTTTGGGGTCAATTGCAGCAATATGAAGGGTTTTAAACATTAAAAAGGGGGGGGGTACTTACCTCAGAATCAAAGCTTTCCTTCCACTCTTTTTCTCTTTCCTTTCCTTTTCGTTCTTTCTTTTCTCTCTTGAAATTATTTTCTTTTTCTTTTAATCCCTCCTCTTAGGCACGAAATTCACTCTATTTATAGAGTTTTGAAAGTAATTTTGAGGGTTAGGATTAAGTTTAGGAGATGGGAGGTGGATGGCTAGGATTACTTAGAGTCAGGATCCATGCTTCCCTCTCATTGGTGGGTTTAATTGGGGTAGGGATTTAGGCTCAAGTGGGGGTATAGTAGGTAAAGTAGGGATTTGGATTAAGGATATTTAGAAGTTTTGATGTCATATGGGGAGTATAGGGTTGAATGGGATCAATGGTGAGATGACAAAACTTAGGGAGCACACAAACTCATTGATTCGTTGGAAGCAATCAAAGGTCTAAAGTGCATGTGATAAATCTAGGGTCATATGGGAGCAACATGGGTATTTAAAATTAGGATATTTGAATCCTAGAAGGGTGTATGGGATGCATGGGATCAATGGTAGAGATTAATACTTGGGGAACACCCCATCTTTATTAATTGGTTGGAAGCAATCAATGGTCTAAAGTGCATGTGCTAAATCTAGGGTCATATGGGAGCAACATGGGTATTTGAAATTAGGAGATTTGAATCCTAGAAGGGGTGTATGGGTTGTATAGGATCAATGGATAGGATTATTACTTAGGGAACACCCCATCTTCATTGATTGGTTGGAAGCAATCAAAGGCCATAAGTGCATGTGCCAAATCTAGGGCTAGGTTGCATCAACATGGATATTTGAAATTGATCCTAAAGAGGGTACGTGGGGTGTACAAGATGGATTAACATCTAATGGTGAGGACTTAATGCTCTTAATGTGAATGCATTGATGAACTAAAATCCCAAAAGGATGACCTCATTAATCCTGAATGCATTAATTACTTGGAAAATTGCCCTCTTTATCGGCTACCTTGGCTTTTGGGTTCCTGTGCTTGGAAACAGACAAAATCAATGGCTATTTTTGAAGTCTCGGACATTGCAATCACAATGGATCAGTTGGGAGCGAATTATGATAAGGGTAAGGGGGTGAAATCAGGGTTTTATTGGTGCTAAAATGCTCTCAAAAAAGATGAAAATGGAAAGATGGTAAAATTAATCTTTGGTTTCTTCAGATGGAAGATGCCCCTTAACTTTTGTGAGCCACAGGCTCTAACTACTCTGAATTCTGATACCTAGGTAGGAAATGGGGCTCAAAACCTTTTTTGGGCAGCCGAAGAAATTTTGGCTTGAAATTTTAGTGTGGGAAACTTAATTTGCCATAGAAATTATGGTTTAGGTTTTATTGAAGCTTATCTGGAGTCTATAGGAGCTGACAACTCGTCCAACGGATTCCTGGGCAGTTACCGAGGATTTTTAGGAGGGTCACTTGAGGGTTTAAAGCATCGATAGCTCCCTGAAAACTAATGGGATTGAGTTAGTGTTTATTGGAGAATGCCCTTGGTCTAAGAAATAGTCTTTAAAGGTAGGGAAAAAACAAAGAAAATGGGCCTGACCTTGCCTAATTCCGAGTTCAGGAGAGTTCTCGAGTGTTCACTAAGTGCCAATATACAATCAAATTGAGTCCAAGCTTGACTTGAGTGAAAGGTGATGAGTAAGGTCGTGAAAATTGCTAAGGTGGGTGCGGTAGATGGGCTTTTAAATGTCTCAAAGTTTCTGAGAAATGGTCACTAATAGACTAGGATTTAGACACTCGGTGAATTTTTGGGACTCGGACAAGTACTTGATACTTGGCCTCAAAACAGCTATTAATTTTTGAGTATTTGAGGGAATCTCCTGTAAGTTCCACAAAAGTTCATGTTCCTTAGAATGTTTTTCAAAGGCCTTATGAATCTGGAGAGTTGGGCACCGATTGATCAAGATTTGGACGTATCGGGAACATTCTAGACCAAAAGATGGTAAATGGGGCCAAAACTGATTTAGGGAAGATTCAAAATATTGAAATGATTCGAGATTTTGAATTTCCAAGTTTGGTGAAATGACATTCGAAGATTTTGTAGGAACAAAGAGATGAGCAATGGCCTTGCTGAATTTAGAAGTTGGATGGAATCTTTGAGAGCTTTCTGAAGGTCGTTTCCCAGCCAGGGTTTTCACAGGTTAAAAAATTGGCAGTTGCCAGTCTCAGAGAATACCTGTTCTGCGATGAGTTTCTTAAAGAGGGAAGAGATTAGGGTGTGCAGGATTTAATTTGACACCATTCAGGTAACAGATGAAGCTTTGAGGATCCTTTGAAGGTCCAGGGGTAAGCCTTAAAGGTAAAATGGTAAAATGGTAATTTTACTCTTTTAAAAGCAAAAGGGTAAAATGGTAATTTTCCACTTTTAAAGAAAAAGGATAAAATAGTGATTTTCCACTTGTGATGCTTCGTTGTGTGAAGGCTTATGGAGGTTGGAGAATCTTGAAAGCAATGTGTACAATTGTAGTTTTTTGCTTTTGAAGGTAAAAGGGTAAAATGGTAATTTTTCTACCTATGATGCTTCATTGTGGGAAGACTTATAGAGGCTGAAAAACATTGAAGGCACTATGTTTGGTAGTCTTAATTGTGGACCTTCATGTCCCATTGATACTTCTGGTAGAATTGGGGTTTGACTAAGAATGGTGTATTTTGGTTGATCCACTACACGTGGTATGATATAAATGAT
>JAOXJP010250265.1:0-22074 GCA_025762735.1 Platanus orientalis
GCTGAAATGAGGATGTTGAGATGGATGAGTGGCAAGACTAGAAAGGATAAAATTAGGAATGAATCCATTTGTGGGAGCTTAGGTGTGGCACCAATAGATGATAAAATGAGAGAAAGTCGATTGAGATGGTTTGGGCATGTGTAACGAAGACCAATGACTGCACCAGTGAGGCAGAGTGAGACAGTACAAGTTGAAGGTGCTAGAAGGACTAGAGGAAGGCCAAAATTGACCTGGGTGGAGGTAGTGAGGAGGGACATAGCAGCTTGTAATTTAATGGAAGATATGGCCCTAAACAGAGCGGAATGGCAGAAGAGGATTCGTGTAGCCGACTCTAAATAGTTGGGATAAGGCTGTTTGTTGTTGTGTGTGAGTGTGCATGTGTGTTTTCCAACCCCATAATTGGGAGGAGGATATGAAGATGATTATGTATAACATAACTTTTTTAATGATTTGTAACAGCCTCTTGACAAAACATATGGATCTTTTTCTCTCTTCTTGGCATAAAAGCTTGCACTTTCTATCTTGTGGTTACGTTATTAGGTATCCAACTCATCTTTCTTACTCATAACAAGACTTAAAGAGGGTTCTCCTAGAAGATATTATCCATTAATTTTAGAATTTACAACATCCTTGTACTTGGTGGTTCTTTTTTTTTCTTTCCCATATATAGGTTTCGTGCTAATTGTTGGAGACATCATACACAAACGTTTTGAACCCTGATGATGTGGTGATACAGAAGAACCTCTAGGGTTGTGTAATCCTGTGGGTAATGGGCCCACACAATAGATTAATTAGTTCATCCAGACTATTCACTCCACATGTGTGAGGATAATCATCCAAATAACCAGAAGAATTCTGGAATTAAATCAGCAGTCCAGAAACCTAAAAAGCTCAGCCAAGCTGACTACAGTTAAAACCCTATCTTTACGGACCATCATGAAATTTTAAGGAAAATTAGTATTAGATGTGCACTAATTATCTCTTTTAGAGGGATATTTAAAACAGCCTTCTCTGGCTCAAAGCGATGTTGTTACTTGTTAACCCCTTCAAATGATTTAAAATAACCTGCTCGTTCTGCTAGAAAACTTACAAGTTACAACAGATTGAATTTTAAATAAAAGAAACAAAGTCAGTTCTGTACTTATCTCTTGTAGAGGTTATTAGCCCAAAAACACAATAACTAGAACCTATGCACCACACCACAAAAAACAGCTCTTGATGTGGAACAAGAAACCACCCATAGTCAAATTTGATGGGAATCATAAACAGTACATATTCAAGGAGAAAGAAGGTTAGTCAATAAGCCTTGATCTAGCATGATGATGGGTCTTGGGATCTCATTTGTGATCAATAATGCTCTTTATGCCTTTTTATTGTTTACATGGACTTTTATGCCACTTGTTAGATATGGGGTCCAATCATTTGGTTTCTTTAAGTTTTCCTTTAGTTGTTTTTAAAGTTTAATAGGTTTTGGTCAAGTTGATAGGGAGTTATAGAGTGTTCTTGCACATTTTTCTATACAAAGGAAATATTGTAATTTTTTCCAATAGGATTGGATGCCTCACATATTGGAACATATAAATAGTTCTTATAACTCCAGTTTTGGGTTACAATTGAATGAATATTGATTGTTGACTGCTACCATTGTTTGGTTGAGTGATTCCAAGGAAACCTACAGTGATTCTAGGTGTTTTTCTTCTTGTTCTCTCTTTTATTTCTTTCCACTAATATTCTTATCTGCTCTATTAGTGCAATAAATGAATGGTGGTTGTTGTATGGTGATTAAAGATGGATAAACTTGATGTTTGGACTGATTTAAAAAGTTCTTTTAGTAAGTATTGATATTTTTTTTCAAATTTTCCAAACTTTCATTACTTTAAATAGCCTTCAACCCTTAACCCTTATTTTCCTAACCCTAACATACTTACATTCACCCCATTAACTCATAAAACCCTACTGTAAGAAAAGTCCAGCAATCTTTCTTTCTTTTTTCACAATCTAAACCCTACACAACAACCCTCTACTAAACCCTAGATCATTCCTCATACTTTACGGGGAATATCAGAATTTTCCTAGCCAATCTTACACCGTTTTCTTCAGCCCAAACCCGAATTACCCCAAACTTTGCAACTTGACTTAATCTCCCAAATCTGTCCTACATCAATTTGGTATCAGAGCTTTTGGTCCTACATCAGTTTGGTATCAGAGCAAAGCTTAGGAGATGGTTTTTGATATTAGGACCAGATTTTTTTCCTTCCCGGGAAGGCAATCAAGGTTCTAATCGGCAAAAGGTATGACTTGAATCTGATTTCCACATGTTTAGTTGAGAAGATATTGCAAAATGTTGTAGATCGACTATACTGTGAAAACTATGGAGAAGGTTTTGTAATTCAATTCAAGCAAAGGAGTTATGTTTGATGGTGCCAATTGAAAATTCGTTCCATTGGAAGACTATAAGGTTGTGCTAAATTTGATGATGAGACACAAATATTACAAATTTAAACTATGATATGTATTATCTACTTCGGGTGAAACCGTAAAAGCCTACTCATATGGTGCAGTCAGCTTTGGATAAAAAGAAGCAAGATATTGTCAAGATAGTTGATGAGTCAAAGCTTTTTGCATTGATTCTACCTTCTACCATGAGTGCACAAACCTTTGCCTTAGATAAACTAGTTTTGCAAGATCCGATGCAGAAAAATGATGAGGATGATACTTCTCTTTTGAATGAGTAAAAGGAATCCACTAAAGAACAACCCCTTGACATGCCTACGGATGTTAGTGAGGTGTTGTTCAATTGCCCTGATTTGATTCTAGAAAAAGTGCTTGAAGAAACATATTTTGAAGTTTTTCCAAGACAAGTCAACAAAGTTAGTTGCTCAGAAAAAGTTCACTATCAAAGGTTTTATCGCAAAGAACATGCTACGTGGTTAATCCCTCAAAGTTATTCGATGTTGTTGATCCTTCATCACTACAAAACTGAAGGTCGTGTTTTTTTCAAACCAGAGGAGAATGATGCAGAATAAGAAACCACCTATACTCAAATTTAATGGGAATCATAAACAGCCTTTAAAGACATATTCAAGGAGAAAGAAGGCTAGTCAACAAGCCTTGATTTGATGGTGGGTCTTGGTATTTTGGTCACAACTCTTCATAACCAAAAATCGTCATATTTTGATACACTACTAGTATTTCATCATAACTCTTCATAATCGCATCTGATTTGCAATATCTTGGTCTCATTAAAAAGTTATCTGAATAACCTCTGTAATGATAGCAAAATAAAGCCAAGCAGACAAGTTTTGACCTTTGAAAGGAAGGCTAAAGAATTGTTACGAGAACTACAACTTTAAAGAACTAAGATATGATAAAGAGAAAAAGAAAAAACTAGACCCCGTGGTCCCAACGCAATCATCCATGGTCATCTAATTTCTTCCTCTTGGGAGAAGCAAGTGGCTGCTTTCCATGGATGTTCCTGCATCATGTAAGAAGTTCAATGTTTTATAGATAAAAATAAATGCCTTTGATTCATCAAGGACTTGTGTTTTTAATTAGACATCCTATAATATGAATGAGGAATTATCACTTATTCATTCCTTTTAGAAGGCTTATAAACTTGACCCTTGATTTTGGGAGCCATATTTCACATTCCTTAATGAAAACATGAGTCTGTAACACCCTCGGGTGTGGTACTTTCTCCTGTGGATCTACTATAGTTGTTTGGTGAGGTGGTCAACAGTTAGGTTTTTAAGTAACAGCCTCAAGATATGTGCATTATTCTCACATAATATGGCCTCGGAACCACTTACTTAGCATCCAAACCATTCCTACCATCTAATAAAATCCAGTGATAACATGTCTATGCTGTTATTTATTGGTTGACATTTCTCAACCTTTTTCTTATGCACCATTTTATTGAAGAAACCAGAAAATAATACAAATTACAGGGAAGAAAACATCAAAGATAGGGGATGACGGTCCCTTTGTACATGGAAGATTGACTTGCCCCCCATTTTGCTAGGCCATCATCAACTTCATTATGGTTTCGTGGGATATGGGAGAATGAAATGTTATCTCATGGACAATCCCCAGATTTCATGAATAAAATGTGCTAGTTTCCACAGCCCTATACTCTTTCCTTTGCCCCACCTAATGACCACTGCAGAGTCACCTTTCACTA
The DNA here is from genome assembly GCA_025762735.1 of Platanus orientalis. Classification (NCBI taxonomy): domain Eukaryota; kingdom Viridiplantae; phylum Streptophyta; class Magnoliopsida; order Proteales; family Platanaceae; genus Platanus; species Platanus orientalis. The sequence goes on from JAOXJP010250265.1 coordinate 4,181, forward strand.
GAGCTTCAGCCACCCCAAAACCTTGGAACCCTCTTAATCCAGTCAACAAGGCAGTTGCCTCCGCTTTTGTAAAGTCCATACCCCCACCAATCCACTTATAACAAGTACGTATTTGCCTTCATAATCTCTTATGACACCTCCATACTCTACAGACCCAAGATTCCCAAGGGATGGGCCATCAAAGTTGAGCTTTAGTAGGCCCCTTTACTGCAGCGTAATATGTGTATACAATTTATGTTGAGTATTTCCTCTGATGCAACATATCTTCATTTACTGCAGCTACTTCGTTGTTATTATTGATGATATTTTCATTTTTGTTGGCTAGTTTGAAAATCATTTTACACAGCTCCATACCAGTGCTCTCCTGCAATTTTATTGAATGTATCTTGTTTATAATATTACTTCATTCCTACTTCTATAGCTTTGAACATAACCATGGTAGCTCTTGGGCTCTTTTCATCTCATATTTTGCATACAGGACTACTTCTAACTTCCATGATTCATTAAACTTCGCTCCTGTTGCTTCTTTGTTATTAGGAGTATCAGTCTTTGAAAGTGATGTCCGTTCAAATTTGGTGTCTTCAAGCCAGGTATGTAGATACTCTTGTTGATTTTGATGATCAGTCCTGCTCCGTTTCTAAAGAATATCCATATGGTAACTTGTTGAGAAGAAATCTGTAATTAACTTATTTTGCAAAGTTTTTGCCAGGACAATTGGAGAGGAATCCCTACTCGATTGAATAACATTCCTCATTCTAGAGAAATTAGGAAATATTTCTATGATGATGTGCTACAAGCTACTCAAAGGGCTATAAATGATGGAAGAACACGACTGAAGGTCAGATTTATTGCATATTTTTTTATATTCAGATAATCTTACTGAGAATAACTGTTCAATCTAATTTATACAACAGGTTTAGACTCATCAGATTGTGACAATTAAAACCTAAGAGAATAAAGTATAACAATCAAGACGAAGATAAATAAAAGGTCCAATGTACCCCACTTCCAGAAATAAATAGTTAATATTTGTCCAAAAAAGATTTGTATTACTACTTTCATGTTGAAAACCTTGTCTTGGAGAGGGGCAGCTTGTCTTTGTTGGGTTTTTTGAGCAATGCAGATGTTCTGATTACATGCATGGCTTTCTCTAATCAATATAATGCATCACTCCTTCTGAATCAAGATTCAAAAGCCTCTTCTATTCTCTTTTTATCCAAATTGTTTATGTGACAGTTTCCTTGTGTGGTTATGTCCCTTGCACTAATCTCAGAAAGATCTTTAACCAAGTTTTCTGTAGGAAGACAGAATAATTGATCATAGTTGACAGAAATATGATGGACAAGTGATACATATAGGGCTATTTTTCTATATTAAAATTTCCTTTTGTTTTTGTATGAAATTTTTGCTTGGACTTGGATTTCTCAATCAAGGGTTTACCTGTAGGATCATTTGCAGCTCTGCAATATGCTGTGGAATTCACTTGGAGATTTCAGAAGGGCAGTGTTGGGATTTTGGTTTCTAAGGCATATGCTCCTTCATTATGTGCTATATAATGTACACTTTCATGATTGCATCTTATCATTCATGTGTAATTGATGGAACTTGTCTAACATAGGTTCATAAAGTTGTATGGTTTAACCAAGGTAGTAGCTGGATGACTGATTTGGATATTGATTTATATGCAATGATTTTTTGTTACTTGCATAGTATAGTTTTAAAGTATGTTTATTACTTCATTGAGTGTATTCACTTGTAGTGTATTTCAATTGTACATATTGATTGTAACTTATTGTTATTTACTTCCTAGTGGTAATCAATTATTATAGTTGTACTTATTGGGTGCATACTTTTTGTTATTTACTTCCTATTAGTAATCACATATTTTCCTATTATGATCATTTTATTTCCTATTCATTTCATAAAATATATATTTTCTAATGGCTTGAAGTTACTTCTAAATTTCACTAACTCGCTTCCCCACTGCTTCCTAATTGTTTCCCCAATTGCTTCTAGTCGCTCTTTAGATGCTTTTAGTCATTTCTCGCTTCTCTTTTCCCAAGCATTTATCAAGCCTCCTCACTTCTCACTTTCACTTCTCACTCTTGTAATTATGGTTTGAACTAATCCTGTTGGTGCTTCGGTCCTACATCATGTTCTTGGTCTCTAGTCCTTAGTGCTGTGTTTTCTATATTAGTGATTCAAATATCTCTGAGGTGGCTCAAAATTGGTGGTATAAAAATCAATGGTTGATAGTTTATTTTTTCCATAAGCATTTGGCATACCTCATAAAATTATTTTTTTTCTATACTTATTTCTTATATCAACTAGAATATATTCCTAGTAATATCTTAAGCTTGCAAAATAAGTTTTGGGATAGATAAAAATGCAGAAAGTCTGGTAGCTTGATTTAGTGTTTTGCACATGAAAAGTACATCTTCAGATTCTTGGTTGTGGGCTTCAAAATATTATAGGGATGTAAGCCCACCATGACAAACTTGAAAGGAAATGATCCTTTTGGGAAGTGAATCATGGTAATAATTGTTGATTATGGTTTAATGTACTGCATGCATTGTAGAGGGAATTCCTCTTTCATATGTTAAGTGACAGTGATAATCTTGAAGCAGATGAGCTATAGTGATAATGGCAACAGTCATTATTTTTATTTTATCCATGTTTTAATTGTTTCAGGGAATTAACCCGCCATGTATGGTTAAGAATTTATAAAGATGCTTCCACCAAGGTTCTTGTTATCTGTAGTCTGAATTGACATTTAAATTCAACAGGTGGAAATCAATATTCCTGAGCTGAACCCGGAAATGGTAAGGGAAAGTTTATCTACGACTTTCTTGGAAAATAAATTATCCGAAGCTAACTATATCTTATGATGCACAGGATGTCTATCGAATAGGTACTTTAATGGAACTTGTTAGAGTCCTTGCCCTTTCATTTGCAGATGATGGAAAGCATGTCAAGGTATATTCATCTTGGCTGTTTCAGTTATAACCAAGAAGTAAATCTTCATTTCATAATCAGATGAAAAATACTTTGGTAGTTAGTAGTTTAGATTGAAATGTTTTCCTTTTTAGGTTTGTGTGCAAGGTTCTATGGGAGAAGGTGCACTTGCTGGGATGCCATTGCAGCTTGCTGGAACTCGAAAGATTCTGGAGTTCATGGACTGGGGGGGTTATGGTGCTATGGGGACCTTTATCAACATTGGCTCTATAGGTTTGGGACTGAGTAAATAAGCCATTAATATTTGTGTAACCTGTAGCTTCATTTAATCTAGTTTTATTTACAATGTTTCAGTTTCTTTTCAAATCTGATAATCCATCCCTAAATTACTAATAGAATAGTAAAGCTTTCCTAGTAATTGAGTACATTGTTCTAGTTCATTAGAGTTTTATAAAATCTCTTGGGTTCACATCCCACAGTTACTTTAAATTGATAACTAAGAATACTTGTAGATCTTAAAGCAACTAACACAGTTTTACGCATCTACCAACCACTCTTAGGTAATCATCTAACAAAAAAAAAATTTATTGTAGGTTTGTTAATAGCAATGCATTCGACATCAATGTTTAAATTATTGATATCGCGGCTTGGGGATACCGATACATCTTGCGTATTGCAACTTATCGTGGGGAGACGGTGGAAGAAACTGGGAGACAGTGAAAATTGGGGGAAAACGCTAATCAAATGAAGGAATTATTTTATTGAAACTTCAGGATTTGATAGAATAAACACTAATACACACTTAGGAATCATTACATATAAAAAACAACCATCTATGATGATTGAGAGAACTGTCATCCTCATGACATATGTTGTCGCCTATGGAATCTATGGAAACATTATATAAACCTTGGAATTTTTTAATGAAACTTTAGAAAATGTTATAATAAGCATCATTAAACATTTATAAACATTACACTTCATTACACACTTGGATATCAATAGTTGGGAATCAGTACTCTCGTGACACATGCTGTCGCGTATGTCTAGAATTTGAAATGTTAGAAGTTGATGTAACATAAAGAAACACACACAATATGTTTCAAAACGTTCTACATGTTTTATGTAATTTCCTGATTTTTTAAAATTTTAATTAGTTTTTTATAAAAAAATATAAGAAAAATTTTAAAAATACTGAAAACATAGTAGAATTAAGAGAAACATATAAATTATTTTTCAATATGTTCTAATATGCTTCCTGTATTTTTTCAAATTTTGGCATTTTCCAGTATTTTTAATTTATTTAATTATTAAATAAATACAAAAAATATTTTATTTTCAGAAATCTACCAAATTAACAGATTATATGCATAATGGGTTGTAGTATGTCATATAAAAAAATTAGAACAAACAATGCCCATTTGGTATGAATTTGAAAAAAATTTTATTTTTTTATTTTTTCAGAAAAAAAAATTCTGAAAACTAATTTAACTCCATGAATGTGTAGATCTATTACATATGCATGACATATAAAAAATCTAGAATGATTAAAGCAAAAATAAGGAACTTACCAAAGTTCTTGACGAAATTTAGGGTTTCAACTTTGATCCGGCTTAAAGGAAGGTTTTAGATCAAAATAGACTCAAGTGGGGTCCTAAATTTAGGTTTAGGAAGATAGATATAAAGTTTTACAAAAAAAGAGATTTAAAGTGTTTTTTTTTTTTTTTTAAATCAGTGTAAAAGTTCTCGTATATCACGTGATACGTGCAATACATGTAGCATGTGCCACGATGCGTGGGAAGTACCTGTGAAATTTCAATTATATGGGGGTCTCATACCCCCTAGCCACGATACCGATATGCATCACGCGATACTTTAAACCATGTTAGACATAGGATGAGAAAAGACATTTTAATAGGTTACACACATTAATAAGTAACTTGTTTAAATGTTTCATGTAGCATTGAGTTAAAGTTCACGGGTATTTTCAAATTCCAAATACATGATTATACAGAAAAATTTGACTTTTTATCTTACATTGTAGCAGCAACATTCGGTATGTAATTGGTACATTACAAGTATGATAGGATAGAAGATGCCAGCTTGCTAAGTTGGTAAAGTTTGTAGGTGTCATACCACAAACCTGGGTTCAAAACCCATCTTCACCTATAATTACCTATCAATAAAAAAAGTATGATAGGATATGAAGCTGCCAAAAAAGAAGAGGTATTATAGGATGGGTACACCTTGCACCACTTCGGAAAACACTTTATTTTGTTTTTCACATCCAATACCTATGCTCATATATTCTTTCTTTTTTTTTTTGGTAAAGATGCTCATATCCTTTAGAATCTTTATGAAATGTTCATTTTAATTGTCTTGGATAATTATTTCTAGTGTGTATAATTAATAACCTTCAATTCCTTTATCCTAGCAGGAAAAGCATTAGATTTAGATATGATTTGGAACTGCTAAACAAATATGAATTGCTTATATGCATGAATATTAATCCCAAAATCTTAAAGCAGCATTGTTAAATGTGTGTTTTTATCATTTTTACAATTCTAGAATGGTACGAGGCTTATACATCATGTTTTGGGTTGTATGCGGTCAATGATAAAGATGCCTTTATCAAAACCTTGATGTTTGAATACATCCTCGTAATTGTAGGTGCCAAAGAGGTTGATGAACAGGATGACATATTTATTCTGGTGGCTCCTCAAAATGCTGTTGGGAATTGTATCATTGATGTGAGGAACTTGTAAAAATGTTTCATTATACTTTAAGGAGCATTTTTTAGCTAGACCTATTTTAGTTTTGCCTTTTCGGTTTTACTTGCCCTAAGGTTGCTGAATATACAGGATCTACAAGGTATGACCAATGCTGCTGCTAGCCGCCCAGTGATTCTTATCAATCCTAGGCTCAAGGTTGTAATTCTTATACAATTCTAAGCACCTAGACATATATTTCATTCATAGTATGTGTGCTTACCCAGTATATATCTCTCTATGATTTTGCAGAAATATATATGTATATAAGTATACTTATGACTGATTTAACTATGGGAATATGGATAAAAACCAATCATGAACAAAGTTCTTACTATTGAACTCCATGTTTAACATTTTAGACCAAGTCTGGGCTTCTCCCACTTATACAGCATCATTTTTACCATACTTTGAACAACCATGAACCTTCTTATTGAGATGATTTGCTATGAAGCCTATGATATGATCCCTCAGGCTAAAGAAAGCTAGTCTTCATGAATAGGTTTCACCATCTTCACAATCTTTGACCTTCTCTTTTCTATCTCATCTCTAATTAAAATTAAATAAGAACCAGGGTTCAAATTTTCCCCCCACTTCTCAGATTTCCATTCAGATTCTTATCACTGATTTTATAATACGAAGCTTAATCTCCCATATAAATTTTATAAGATGCTTTTGACCAGTCCATGAACCTGGCGACAAATCTGATGTATTGACCAATGGGCATCTCTTTCGGCATCAACTTGTTTCTGTATCCATGCATGAGCAATTTCCTTCTTTTTTTTATGTTTTGATATGCTGGTGTTCTGTGTAGTTGTGTGCATGTGCTAGTTACTTACTGTTACTAATGATTTTTTATTTATTAATATTTTATAAAATTGGAAATAAGCATTGATGTTGATTGGCTGATTGAGTTTTATATGTTCTCTTATTCTCTCTTGGACATTTTTCAAACTCAGGATCTACCTGGCTCAAGTGGCATTATGCAAGTAAGTAATATTATGTTTTTATGCTATTATGTACTTTTGACTAAGATATGTTAAAAGGATGTGACTTTTATTTTGTAACTACACCATTTTTTTTTTTTTTTTTGTAGACAATGGGAAGAGATAAAAGATTGGAGTATGCAGCAACATTCGAAAATTGCTATTCCTTTCGGCTTCTTTACTATGCAGGCACTCAGTATCCAATTATGGGTGCCCTCAGGTGTGATAATTAGAAGTTCACTATTGTTTCTGTCAGTTTTTTTTTTACTCGTCTAATTATATATTTGAAAAACATTATGTCCATATCAAAAGGAATTTGTGTTTACAGATTAGTAAATCTCTATAGGTCTATGCAACATGTATATCCTCTGAGGGTAGTTTGGTCATAGAGCAGTATATCATTGTACACCCAAAGAAATAAGGTTCTTCAAATTTGGAACATGCCGAACATCTGTCAAAGTTCTCAAAACCTTATTGCATCCTGATTTTAGTCGTTCTTATTTCAATAGTCTTGAAACTCATATTATTTCCCATCAAGATAGTACCACCATCAATCAACTTGTAGGTGGATAACCAATCCCTATTACGACACATGATAAAAACAACCTGAATTCAGAATCCATTAATCCTAAGAACATTCATTACTAAAGGTCATTAAAAACAAAACAACAATGTGCCAGCATCTGAATCTTTCTCTGCAATGCTAGTTGTATCTGAGGATTTTTCTTTCCTTTCCTTTTATTTGAGTTTAGGACAATTAGTCTTAATATTCCCTTATGGAAATAATAATACTACTCCACAAAAGATGCCAGCTTGCTAAGTTAGTGAAGTCTGTGGGTGTCGTACCACAAACCTGGGTTCAAAACCTGTCTTCACCTACTTACCTATCAAAAAATAAAATAAATAAAAAGCACTCAACATCCCCCTTTGATCTTGATTTATTTTTATTTTCAAATCCCTTTTCATTTGTCCTTCAACAAACCACCAAGCCTTCAACCTATACATCATTACTAGAACCCTTTTTCCTCAACTTGTTGGAAAGAAGGGATGTTATAACCTCTTCCAAACCAATGGTATCCTTGCCATAGAGTAGAGTAGTAATGAGATGCTCATATGACGAATGAAGAGAAGAAAATATGAATAAGGTTGTATCTTCATCCTCAAGCTTTGGATCAATACTCACCAAATGACAAATAATTTTATTAAATTCATTAAAATAATTAGAAATACCTATACCTTCTTTTATCTGTAGGATATACAGTTTCTAGTTGAAGTAGAGATGATTCATAAGAGATTTCGTCATATACTAGCTTTCAAGCTTCAACCAAAGATTCACTACAGAATCTTCGTTCAAAACATTATACAACACCTCATCCGCTAAGCACAAGCATATCGCACTCACAACCTTCAAATCATAATCTTCCCAGTCACCTTCAGACATCCCAATACGCTTCCCCCTCAACACCTTGTGAAAATTGTATTGAATTAACATATCTCTAACCTTGACTTGAATTAAACCAAAACCATTCTTTCTGTTGAATTTCTCCACCTTGAATCTTGCGTTCGAAATATTCATAGCCATCACAGAACCCAAGCCAAATTTCTGACACCAGTTTGTTATGACAAAATGGATCGAATTCAAGTTAACGGCATGTGAAATGAAACGAGAAAACAAAAATACAAAGAACAATCACATAGAACACAATATTTTACATGGTTCAGCAAGATTGCCTACATCCACGGGTGAAGGTGATTAAAAGATTCCACTATAACGAAGATTACAAAGTACAAAGAGTTCTACCAACACCCCTGAACATTGATGAACAAGAGAAACATTATGATCAATTGGGTGATCATCAAAGTTATAACTCTGTAATCACAACTCAAAACTAAAAAATAGATAAATAAGTTAAGCATAAGTTGGGCTTGGGGTCTTTCAAAGAATAAAAGTCACGAATCCCTTGTATCTAGGCCAAAAAGTTCATTAGAGAACCAAAACACAACTCCTTCCTCCTAAAAGTACTCCTGGCCCAGATGGGGTTCCTGGTTCTTTTTATTGTGAGGGAAGGGATATTGTTTCCCAAGATCTCACTAACATGGTCCTTTTTGAAAGGCTATCTTAAAAGAAAAGGGAAATTCTCACCCAGAGATGAGAGGGAAGGTCGATGTTTGACTCAAAACCTGGACCTAATCTTTAATCCTACACTGATGTTTGATGCAATGGGAGAAGTTTTTCATGTTAGCTAACCGTTTTTCCATGCCCAATCCCAATGGACAAAACTCTTGTCATCTTGACTTTTGGTAAGGAAAAACCCTTGTTGAATTTAAAGGTATTTGGTATTAAGACACATAGCTAGGTTGTGTGGGTCCCTATCCTTGGCCCGGCCTCAACTAGAATTATTCCTTCATGCCCCTGGCTTCAAACCAATCCTTCCTTCAAGGCAGTCACATTCAATCAATTAAGCTAATCAAGGATTCAACTCAAGTCCTGTTAGAACGTACTAGTACCCTCCGTTTTCTTGCTTGTTGCCTCTTTATTAGTAGGAATGCACCGTTTTCTGCTTTGAAGCTGGAGTTTGCTGGCTGTTATAATACCCAAAGTCTTTTAAAGATGATTTTTATGGCGGTGTGAATCCCTAAAAAGCCTGATGCAGCAGCCTATAATATAACAACATTCCTTTTTTGTAGTCCATCCAAATTTAAACTAGTTTCCAAACAACCCAACCTTAAACCTGGCACCCAAACAGCCTAAGAAAACCTAGCATCCAAACAGCCCATCCAAGCTATCTTAACTCAATGTTCAATCATCTAGCCCATGATCCATTTACTCAACCCATATACCTAATTCCATAACCCATTTATCCATGACTCATTTACCCGTACTCCATTTGTTATGATTCATGACCCACCTACCCATCTCATTTACCTAGCCAGCAAATCAAGACTTTCCAACTTTCCATAAATGCTATTTAGAATAGAAAAAGTGGGCATTTTTAATACATGTTACTGTTTTTCTATGTACTTTTGTTTTCCCATGTTAATGAGTTTTGTAGTAGGGTTTGTTATGTTGTTATCTATATATTCTAAAGAAAGGAAATAATAAAAGAAGACTTTTGGATTGTCATTTTTTTAAGAAATTGTTGTGTGCATAAGCCTGATCCAATTTGTATCCTTAATAAAATGCATATTCACTTACCTAAAGCATATCGATAGACATTAAAATCATAAAACCTTGAAACATGAGATAAAAAATCACACATCTATGATCCTAAGAATGGAAAAGTGAGTATAAACTGATTATCCACTCACTTAATGCTAATCCTTCTTGTCTTGATGAGAAATCTCCTCAAAAACTCTCTTGTCTTTGTCCAACCTTTCTTTCTCTATGAGGAAATAAAGTATTTCATGGTTAGAATACATCAATTAAAGTAAAGAATGAAAAACAACAACTATTTTAGGCTAGATCTAGGTTCTAGCAATTTACCCAAGTTTGGAGAAAAAGATTTTTCTCTCCTTTCTCCCAAGTCTCCATTTTTTCTCTCTATCTTCCTCTTTGTGTTTTAAGGAGTCTAAATGACCCAAATTAGAACAAAAAAGGGTTAGGATTCGTCTAAAACGAGATTCCTCATGTGTGGGGGTCTAATGGATGGAAGCTACATCACAAAATGGAAAAAATAGCAAATTTCACAACCTTTTAGTGATTTTTTCCCAGTCTTAACCGATCAGGGGTTTGGTGACCGGTCAGACATGGGTCAGGGTTTTCAACTCAGACACCTTGTGGTAAAACAGTCAATAACGTTCTCTAGAAAACTAATTTTCATAAACCGTTTGAAGCATTGGAAAGTAGACTCCTAAAGCTTTCCAATGATATATGGTTTGCACTCTAATTCACTAAGGATTGGTACAATTGTGCCCATGAAGTTACCCTAAATACGCTCTTGAAAAAACTTTAGAACGTGATAGGTTCATGGTCTAACTTGGGTTCTTCACTTCTAACTCGGTGTAAAAGATTCCTAAACCACTCTACAGGCTTCATGAAACATGTGAAATGACAATTTTACCCTCATGGGGTTAAAATTATATTTTTTCCTCTAAGTGCAACACAAGGTGTTACACAGATAAGTAAGGGTCTCCACCCTAAGCGTAAACCTCACTCCAAAAACAACCTTTCTAGGCTCTAAAGTTTTAAAGTTGAAGAAGAAAATCTCATTCACACCCTAGCCGTTCCAACTTCCAAGAGTTAGAGTAAAATTCAATTTCCATTTGTTAATTATTGTTTTGGAGGCAGCCAAGAGGCTTATAAAACCCTTCACACACCTACCCTAATTAGGGCATCATTATTTTGGTGTCAAATGACACAAATACCCCTAAAGTGGTTCCCCCTCATAAAAACCCAAAATTTTCACCCCTGTGGACAATTATACCCTTGGAACACTATTAATTGTGTCCTTGTTCTCTCTGCCTCACTCCCAATACAATATGATGTCCCCCTATGTCTCATATGACATAATAAAGTACATAAAAATGAAATTACAACTGAATATCTGAAAGAAATAAAATAAAGTGCTAAGTAAATAAAATACTAAAAATAAATGTCTGCTAGAATGTTTGGCCCCTGAACTGTCTAGGTGGCTCTGGAACAATCCCCACCCTACTCAAACCATATGAGTGGGATGGATTTTTTCCCCCTCTATGCTGCCTCAGTCCTGAATCTCCTCAATGTCTAATGTTCCCATCATTCTTCTTCCTCTTTTCCTCTACTTCTCAGTAGATCTAAAGACCTCAAAAGATAGTTTTCAACTAAATCCCCTCCTATTCTAGCCTCATTGAGATTCCCAACAGAGTTGTTGATGCAGCCACAGAGAGAAAACCTCAACTGCTTGATTTGATTAACAATGCCATAAACAGTATTGAGAATCACTTCCGATGACAAGAAATCACCTTTAAGAACCACTCTTTCTAAGAAAAGGCAAATTTCATTCCAAAATTTGGTACATAATGTTACCCAAAAAACAAAATTTTCATACTTATTGTATATTTACTGTGTGTGTGAAATGCTATGGAGCCTGCAGGCTCCACTTGCCCACTTGTTTTTGGGATCAGCATTTCTTTAGGTTGTCCTAACTCCAATTAGTGGGGTGGACAAGGGGAGTCTACAGGGAGGGGTGGCCTCCTTATATGTATTGTGGTCATAAGCCTCTAGTTAGATTAGTAAACCTTCTGAATACCATTCTAGTCTAACCTAAACCCATAAACTTGCTAAACTCTTTTGTTTCAACCTTGAGAAAAAGTAAGCGAATCAAAAGCAGTAATCCCATTAAGGGTGAACACCCTGTTTGGTTTTTCAGTCATTCCAATTCATATTTGAATTGTGAACTCTAACTCCTGGTTGATAAAACCTTCAATCTAATACCAAGCAGAAAGTTGTGACCTTTGAAAGAAAATATCCGTATGAGGTTTGAAGTTCAGGAACCCTTTCCAGCATTTTTTTGCTTTATCTTCAACTTTAAATACGGTTTCAATTTCTGCCATCATCTTTAATCATGATTTCCTTCCTCTACTTCTGGAGTCTTCCATTTCTTGGTGTAATACTTTCATTTGCATCACTCTCCCCTAGTTGTCACGATAATTCCTTTCACATTCTTGAAGACTTCTTGTTGTATGGATTCTTATTAAATTCTAATTTTTAGAAAACCAGAAGTAGTATAGTACCATTGCTATTGTCTTTTGATGAACTTTTTAAAATGTTACACAAAATGGATCGATAATCAACGAACAAATTGCTGTGTACCTTTCAGTTCATTAACCTTTTTTAAATCTTACCAACTGAGAAAATATAGTTTTGGATATGAATTTTTCACGTGCTTCTGTTATCAAATTATAAACTTCTTCACCTTTCACCGCTTCAATTGACATATTACTTTTCTGTTTCCATAGATTGTCAATAGTGGTTCCTGTATATTCTTGTTCAATTGACTTTGAACTACAGCTGCATCTTTGAACTCTGGATTTGAATTTATGTGCAAAGCAAATAGAGCCAACAATTGGTAAAATGTTTCCTCTATTTGAGTACTCATGGATTGAACTTCTTGCTCCAGTCCTTCTTATTCTTGTAAGGTTTGTGGGTTTGTAACCTATGCATCACCTGCAAACAATTGTTCTTCACCATTATGGATTCTATGGATTGCTCGGATACCAATATGACGAGCAAGAAAAACCTCAACTGCTTGATTGTTTAGCATTGTACTAAATTGGTGTTGAGAATTGTTCTTAAAGACAAGAAATCACGCCTTATATAACGATAAAAGACTATTTTACCCCTACATGGAACCAAACCAAACATACCAAACAACTCTAAACTAATCTAAGCCTTCAAACTTTGAAACTCATATTCATTAAACTTAGCCAATGCCCCGGTGCTCGGGTGGCTGCGGCATCATCCTTCCATAGGGAAGGCCAGGGATCAAACTGTTGACAATGTAGTAACCAACTCTCCCAAAACCTTAAGGTGTTAGGAGATACACAAATTAATATACTTCAACATCCCCCCCCCCCCCCCTAGGAGGAACACTGTGCTCTCCTAGAAACACACTTGGGGAGCTAGGCACGGGTCCACACAATGCGTACACACGCACACAACACTACGTCCAGGAAAATACTTCTACCAGGATTCGAACTCACGATCAAACCTGCCCTGATACCATGTTGACAGTGAATTAACCAACTCTCCCAAAACCTTAAGGTGTGCATGTGGTTGCCTGCTTCTTCAGTCTTGTACAGGTTCTGGTTCCACTTCATATGGGCAAATAAGCTCAACAAGGCTTTATCCCAACTACTTCTGTCTAAGGCCATATCTTCCAAAACCTAAGAAAATAAGCAAATAAAAAATATTAAACTCCTTCATGATTGTGCCACCCATTCAAGATGGAGGAATCTATTAAAATCATTTCAGTTTTTGTGGCAGATAATTACTAAATCCTTTTTCTGAAACTAGTTTCCATTTGTTAATTATTTGGGTAGGAGTGGAATTGGCAGAACAGGATTCGTGTTGCCGACCCCAAATAGTTGGGTATTTGGGTAGGAGCAATCAATGTATGATATTTTTTTGAAAATTTTCCAATTTTTTTCTGGGATTTTCTGTAATATATAGAAACATCAATATATTCACATTAATATTTTTAGTTAACAAATCCTCTGCAACAAGCTTAAATTACATTAAACAGAAACTTCTGTCAAAGGAAGATATGTATAAAAATAAATAAATTTAACCATGAGTGGGAGTTGCCCGTGTCACAATGTAGACTCAAAAGTAGGCCCACTCTTAATCATATGTCATCCTTTGACGGAAGTTTCTGTTTAGTGTAATTTAAGCTTCTTGCAGAGGATTTGTTTTCGTATTTTTAGTGTCAGTCAATCTCATGGAAATATCATGAGATTTAGTGGGACATTTGATGCATTTCCTTTACTGAATAATATTTCCATATAATTATATGCCTTCTATCAAAATTTTCATTTTAATTGGTTTGGACATTCTTGATTGAGGAACCAGTAAACGCTCAAATTCACACCTATATACACAAAATAATAATAACAATAATAATAAAGAAAAAGGAGTCTGTAATCTCCTTGAACTTAAAGCCTGTAGCTCATTGATTGACATTCTATACCTCAACCATGAGGTCTCATGTTTGAGTCCAGCCTACCAACCAAGAAAGCTTCCTAACATCCAACATTTCTCTTCCTGAAAAACTCCAGAGGATCAGGTCACTGATTTTGTACACCTACGATTTCAGGATGTCTTATCCATACCGATATGAACTCTACAAGAGGATCAATGAACCTTCTGGAAAGGAGAAGTACACCATCTTGGCTACATTCCCTAAAAAGCCAAGTGGTGCTGAAATTAATGATGCATTCGAAGGAAAAACAAGGTAATTTGTATCAAATAACCAAATGTGATTAAGTGGTTATTTTATCTCAGATCTTTCATTTTTTCCTCTGTACTTTCTGATATTTGGAAGACAGTTACTGACAAACTCTTCTAATTTTGATCAACGCCCACAGAAACCAAGAAAAGAAAGCGTCTGGAATTTGGTAGGAAAACTTGATGTTGTTGACATTTGCAGTAGCTTATCAGCTGAGGTTTATTCATCCATTTTTTTTTCTGTTGTAGGGGTTTCTTGAGTGGCATTCTCTGAGTAAGAAAGGAAATATTATGTAATTATTATGGGTGTCACGTGTTATTCTCTATGTCGAAAGGTATGCAAAGCACAAGCATTAGGTTCTGAAAACAGACCATGGCTGTTTGATTTGGTTTGATCCATATAGATATATTTTTTTCAGGTATTCTTGAATGGTGCACTGAAAGCACTTTGGAAGGACACAGCTGATGTGCACATTATGTATTTCACTAAGAGGTGGGGAAAAATATTTTTTGTTCTTTTATATTTTTTCTTAGGCAGTGCATATATGTAAGAGTTACATCTCTAATTCAATGAAGCAACAGTTTTACTGGATAGGCATTAGGTTATTGCAAGTTGCAACCTCACGACCTCCTCTTACCCATGAATATTAACTCATAAACTACCCTGTTGGCAGATATTTTAAACTGAAACAGGAAAGTAGGTGCATAACCTTTTATGACATCTTAAAGTAAGAAAGGGTAAAAGAACAACAAAGAAAAGGAGTTAAGTAACCCCTAATGTGTGTATTTCACTTGGGTTGAAATTTGATTATCTGTTTATTGATTGGCAACTTGGGTTTAAAAATGGTAAGCACGGAAATACCCTCAATGTCAAAAGTAGACAAGGGTCTAAATGAAACAAAAGATAAAACTAATTCCTACTAAACACTGCATATATAGAAAAGTGTATAGCTGTAATTAATTAATGAATGTGGTTCTCCCTGTTACCAATGTGAAAGCTCTTTCTGTGTTGATCTGTGTCTGGCTTGTATTCTGTTACGAGGCCCCTTCCTTTCTCATTGAACTTGACATATCAAGTATACATGTAAAGCATTTTTCTTGTAAATTCCGTTGTCTTGTTCAAACACATTTGAGCTAATTATACTTTCTATTGTGGTTTCATCAATAGGCTGGATCAGAGTCGGGCATTGGTCAGCCTGGCTAGAATAGGCTTGATTTAATCTTGGCCCATCCAAGTGGGCTATTTGAAATTGGGGGCCATTTTACCTCTCTCTCCAATCAATTTTGTTGAATTTTATAAATTCTATATCTCTTAACACCTTAACATTTTGGAAGAGTTGATTAATGCACCAATAACATGGCATCAGAGTCAAGCCAGGTTATGAGTTTGAATCCCGCGGAAGTAAAAGTATTCTCCCAGATACAGTATTGCATGTGCGAGTGGTTATGGTGTTAACTCTAATTTGGTGATCAAGTTAGTTGTGGTGGCGACAATGTTTGATACATCTAGACCATTAAATTAACACATAATTATACATCAAACTCTAGTCTGGGAGCAGAAGTGCATCCTCTAAAGGGAACCTTGGTACACTAGTGACAATACGTCCATACAAGTATTATGCAGCAACCTGTTTATTTTGTACAACTATATACATCATACTGATGCTGGGGTTCAATACCCCATTGATTGAAATCACGCCGTCCCATCATAAGAGACATCTAGTGTGTCAATCATATAAGAGATCTAATCTCAGCACATTAAGAACTTCCAAGCTTACAATGAACTAGTGAACTAGAAGATTATATCTCCCATTTATGGTTTCATAACTATATATGCATGACATTCAAGGCTTGTGTAGCTTTTCATAAGTGCTCAACAATATACCTCATCAAATATAACACATGTAGGTAAGCAAATGATCAATACAATAAATAAATCAATAATTTTTTTTTTCTTTTTGATAAGCCATAAATAAATCTACGTAAAAACCCATTTAGTTTACTCAGAAAACATATACAACCAACTATTATATCGTTTAGATAGGTACGAATACGTCTCTTTTGCCAAAAAAAAGGGAGCTGCTACTTGTACCTCAAAATTTTCTAACCTCCCCTCACGTTTCCTCATTTTTAACTTCACCTCAATTATTTTTAAACTTAGCTCAAACACTTTCCATTATACCTTTTCTAACATTAAAAAAAAAAAACACATTTAAATTTCTCACCACACCTCATTCTCTCCCTCCACAGAAGGGGTGCTTGGAAAGTCCATCTGAATAGAACCAAGTTGGTTTTGACTGGGGTTTTTGGGAACAGGCTAAAAAAAAATTGAAAAAAAAAACGTTTGAATTTTTTTATATTATTAATTAGGTTCATTATATCTTAAATATTAATTGTACGATTGTAACCCAATGTCTCGACCCATTGTATGATAGTTTTGTAGCACAATGTCTCAACCCATGTATGATGGTTTTATAGCTTGGTTAGATCTGATAAAAAAGGGATTGGGGAGAAACATTGTGGATGGCAAGGGAGGTAGTGAAGATAGGTTAGGAGAAATTGAGGAGAAGGGGGAGGGGTGACAGCTCTAAGGGAAGAGGTTCAACAGTCACTATAGAGGAGATGCTTAAGAATGTAACATTTAATTGGGGTTGACACTTTACAAATTCTGGTGTAGAGGATCAATCATCATGCTTTGGTGTCAATTTCAGTTCAAGAGGGGTTTTCCATGTTTATAGCTATCAATGTTAGAGTAAGCAACCAAACAGGATCCTTTTTTTTCTTCTTTCATGGATTTGGTGCATTATGATGATGATGAGGAACCTCTCACTGATCTATGGGTGCTTCATAGAATGGAAAAGTAGGCAAGTTCTTAGGGTTTTGTTTGAGGAGCATAAGCAAATAATATGGGCTCTTTATACTTTGTTAGAAAAATAAGGAGTGGAAGGGGATATCAGATCAAGGGTTTGAACATAGGAAGCTTCGGAAAGAGCTGCGAGAAGTTTGTAAGCTAAAATGGGGTATTAATTATGAAAACAAGAAGAAATGCATAAGTTTCAAGTTACAACTAGGAAATCAAAGGCCGTGAAGTTTCAAGTTACCACCATTTTTATGAGACCAAGGGAGAACTCTGGTTTCTATACAACACCTATCTGGAAGAGATGGTTGCAACAAATGACTGTTGAATTCTGCCTCTCCTGCCTATGTGGGGTGTATCCCATAGTAATGTGGCAGTCTGCCAGCCTAAGTAGCCCTACTCTC
>JAOXJP010250276.1:0-22073 GCA_025762735.1 Platanus orientalis
AAGGTGTTTTTATAGGGAAAAATCTGGGCAATTTCAGGTTGTACAGGCCGGGCACTCCAAACACCACTCGGGCGCCCGAGGTGTACAACTTAGGGCGCCCCATGGTTATGGGGGGGCACCCTAGATCCTGAAAGTCGGGAAAATAGTCTAAAATTGCTTTAAAAGGTGATTTTGTGACGTGACACTTGCTCACTAGTTCTCCAAACATGTGGGATCTCGTCATAGGCAAGTTATAACTCTACTAACATCTCAATTAGGTCATTTTTCCTCATTATAACAATGAGAAAATGAGTTATAAAGATTAGGACAAGTTTTTTAGCAAAGTGTGGGAGTTCTTCCCCAATTAGGTAAGTTTCACTCCCAATTCTGAAAATTTGTTGAGATAGCTTGTTTTCTTCCTAGATTTTCTTTCTTTATCTAATTTATGTTAAACCTATCATTTATAGAAGTTAGAGGGAAGGGAAAAGAGGTTTTGAAAGGATTTGGAGCTTAGAAAAGGAAGAAACTAAGATTTTGGTGAGTTTACATACTTTATGTTCTACTCCTTTAGATTCTTGTACTTTTATTCATTGGTATTCTTTTTTTTGGATGAAATCTCAGTTCCCCATCACTTGATTTATTCCATCTATGAAGTTTGACAAGTTTCTTTCGCTTGATGTCTAGATTTATGAGATTTAGAGTGAGTTTTCATACATAGTGTGCTATTTATTTGTTCTCCTATTGATTTCTTCATTGTTATTCTTTGTTTTGATTAGTATTTTGGTTTCTACATCACTTAATTGTTAAGTTTTTTAAGTTTTGCAAGATTTCATCCCTTGATTTCTAGGTTTATGAGATTTTGAATGAGATTTCATATATGATGTGCTACTCTTTTGGCTTCTTGTCATTTTATTAATTTATAATCTTCACTTTAGTTAAGATATTTGTTTTTCCCTTCATTGGAGTACTTTGTTTTTTAGGGTTGGAGTGTTTCCTTCTTCTAAACACTAAAGCCATGGAAGATTAGTGAATTCTTGTGTTGATTTCTCTACTCCTTTGATTTTTCTACATTTTCCTCTATTTTTTGTTACCATATTGAGAGATATTTCAGATTTTCATTGTTTCTTGCTAGAGATTTTGTGAGTTTGGTGATTCTATACATTCCATATAATTTTTCCTTTCATTATGTCTTGGTAGGACCCTTGATTACATGAATTCTTGGATTCTATATGTGTATTGCTAGATCTATTCCATTTTGAGCATGTGCTAGTTAAGATTTATTCATTCTCTTTATTTTTCATCATGGATTCATTAAAATTCTAAGTTTCTCTTTATGAATGATTAAATGTGAGGAGGGTAGATTCTTGTAAAACTAAAAATGAGAAAAATGATTTTTATCCTATATGCTTGATATTGCCTATATTTCTCTATGCTTGAGATTTCTATTCATATCATTAATGCTAGTTGGTAATCCATTCTTATTTGATTAGCTCCAAGTTGTGTTGCTTAAGTTATTTCACATGCTAGTCGGCTTT
This sequence comes from Platanus orientalis, assembly GCA_025762735.1. Taxonomy (NCBI): domain Eukaryota; kingdom Viridiplantae; phylum Streptophyta; class Magnoliopsida; order Proteales; family Platanaceae; genus Platanus; species Platanus orientalis. Next base: position 1,515 of record JAOXJP010250276.1, read on the forward strand.
TAATGCTATTATTATGCTTCTCACTTGATTATATCCGCTTAGACCCAATCCGATGGACTTCATATTAGCATCATTGTATTTATATGTCTTGATTGAAACTCTTATCTTATTGTTAGTTTTGGAAAGTTAGAAGTTGAATTTCGAGCATTTGGTTTTGGTATGAGTATGAGCTATTATTTACCGGTTTAGATTAGAGGATTTGGTTTGGGAGGCATTTTACCACATGTGTGTGCCGAAAGAACTATCCCACACACATTGCATTCATCTTTGGGAGGCATTGTCTCACATACGTGTGCCGAAGGGGTTATCCCACACGTATTGCATTTATTAAGGGAGGTGTTTTTCTTAAGTAAGTATATTGAATGGAGGTATTTACCAGGTGTTTTCCCTAAGTAAGTATATTGAAGAAGGTGTTGTCCCTAGGTAAGTATATTGAAGGGAGGTGTTTTTCCCATGAATCATAAAGTAATGGTGTAGAATCGAGGTATTGTTTTGGACCCAATCACCGAGTGACATTAATAAGTGAAGACAACACTTGTTGTCCATCAATTTCGTATGAGATTTCAGTTTTATTAAGATCCTATATGGGTCATATGACGTTCCGGTTTTGTTAGAAACCTTACATTGATTGTATGAGTTTAGATTTGTTGAAGTCCTTAAGTGGGCTAATCCGTTGGATTTGATACAAGGTGTTTTGATGAGGTTTGGTTCAAGAACCCTTTATGGGTTGAGATGGTTTTGATATGAGGTGTGTTTTGTTAGAGATCCTTCTCGGATTATGTTCATCTGAGAGCTACATTGGACTCCACGAGCACGTATACGGTTTTGATATTTACTAACTAAGGCAGTATATTCGAGAGGTGTTAAGATTTATTTACACGTGTACTTCGTAGTGAACATTTATGTTGCATGTTGCACTTTCCTTATAAGTTACACATTATTTGTTTCAGTTTTGGGTTTATGTTGATTTGGCTTTATTACTTCTGTCACCTTTACTAGAATCTGATCACTGTTGTGGCTAGTTTGATTCTTATTTATTATGTATGTTCTGATTTGTTATTGAGTCATACTCGTGCAAATTCGATTTACTCCATAGGACGTTATGTATGTTCTCTCACGGATTTTATAGCTTACCCATGTTTTTACCACCATTTCAGGTGTTGTTTCGTAATACGTGATCTTATGCAAGTTCATTTCTAGAGGTGGTTCATAGAGATAAAGGGAGATTTCATTTATGCACTTTTTGATCATTTACTTCCAGTACATTACTATGTATGAGACAAGGATTATTCATACATGATCTTACTTAGTGATTAGTAGTTTTTGTCTGAAAACATAGATTATTGTAGGCCAGTTTAAGGGTCATTTGATGGTATTATCTAGATATCCATGGTTATATTTAGACTGGCGATTAGTCGTTGATTTGATATAGATGTTTAGAGCTTATGTTCTTATATTCCGTTGCGTAGTTTAGAAAGTGTATGGTTATATTTCCGTTGCACTGTGAGGATTGAATGTCAGTTAACATTTTATTTATTATTCTGTTGTATTAGAATATGTTTATGGTCCGAAGGGTAAATTGAACAAAATGTATACTGATTAGGATATGGATTTGAATAGTAGCAACTCAAATTCACACTTAAATACAGTCATGAATTTCGAGGTGTTATACTCAATTTTAACCTAAAGTTTTTTGTTGCATATTTTTTGTGCATGTAGACAACTCATCAAGGTCCAAACTTGATCCTAAAGTATATAAGTGCATTTTCATGGGTTCTCCTAGTAAAAAAGGGTACAAATGTTATCATCTACCCACTCGCAAGAGATTTGTCTCCATGGATGTCACTTTCCATGAATTTGTCTCATTTTTCTCTTCTAGGAAGTCTTCTCTTTAGGGGGAGCTTATTTATGTTGGTGATGAAGATAATTCTACTCCTTTACTAGTACCTTCATTCTTTTTTTATCATGGTACTTAAAAAGAGGCAGACAATAGTTAGAGGGGGCAAAGAAAACAACTTCAAGTATACAAGAGGATAACAAAAGAGATAGTGATTGAAGATCCTCATGTCCCTCACCATGGTATCTCCTCGGCTCCAAGTAATTTTTCTAATTCTCTTCCCACCATAGTAGATGATACAAACATTCCTATTGCTATAAGGAAAGGTGTTCGTTCATATGTTAAATACCCTATTGCTAATTATTTATTGCAATGCATTGTCTCCTTTTTTTCATTTTCTATCACTTTGTCTTCTGTTTTTGCGCCCAACAGTGTGTTTGAAGCCATATCTCAACATGAGTAAAAAAAAGAAGTGGGAGATAGATGTGGGATGTAGAGAAAAACAATACATGGGACATTGTGGATCTCCCTAGAAGAAAATAACCAACCAGATGTAAGTGGGTTTTTACAGTTAAGCTGAAACCAAATGGAAGTGTGGATAGATGTGAGGTTAGATTTGTTGCCAAAGGATATACCCAAACTTATGAAGTTGATTACCTAGAAATATTTGCTCCCATCAAGAAAATGAACTCTATCTTCTTTACCTGCCAATTAAAAATGTCATTTTTTATAAGTGGTGCAACATGTTAAGTTTTGGTTTATGTTAGTGTATGAGATTATTGCTATAAGTAGGATAAAGTATGTGATTGTTTTGTATTATATGTAAGTTTTGATAAAAAGTTTAGTTCAAAGAATTATTGTGATTTGTATTTTGAAGATTAGTAGAAAGTTATATGACTCATGTGGTTTATGAATGATTCGGAGACCTTAATGGTTATATGTGAAGAAGTTAGTGATTATGTGATTCGAAGACCCATTGTGGTTTATTATTTCGAAGACCCATTGTGGGTTAGTGTTTTCGGAGATCTCTTGTGGATTATATGTTTAGAGATCCCTTGTGGGTTATATGTTTTCGAGACCTTAGTGGTTAGAGGATGAACACTCATAATAGTTATTTTTAGAGACCTACTCAGAGGTTTTGTATCTGAGACAAACTATTCAGAGACCTACTCAGAGGTTTTGTATCTGAGACAGATTATTTGAAGACCTATTTAGAGGTTTTGTATTTGAGACGGATTATTCAGAGACCTAATCAAAGGTTTTGTATCTAAGACAGATTATTTGGAGACCTACTCATAGGTTTTGTATGTGAGATAACAACTATGTGCTAAAAGTCTCTAACCCGAAAAAGTGTTTGTTTTGAGAAATATGTTGAACACTTTGGATGATTCCTATGTGGTGAAAGTTCCCTAACCCAGAAGTATGTCCAATTTAAGAATTGATCCTAGATTCTAAATGAGTTAAATAAGAGGAATGGTAGATTATATTAAAAAATCATTAGATGGTTATGATTAAGTGAACATTATTGTTTCGGATGTCCTAGGAGGATTACATGTGAAAGAAGAGTTAGGACTTTAGAAGTTCATAGGTAAAGTTTTGGTATGAATAAGATAAGTTTTTAAGTGATAATTATAAGTTATGTTTGTATAAGTAAAAACATAAGATAAGTATAAAGATAAGTAAGATGAGTTTTGGTTTTAAAGTCTTTTAAAGGTCAAGTTTTGAAATTTGCATAAAAGAGTTTTCAGTATGTTTTATAAATCTCAACTCAGTTATATTTCAATAATGTTTTTGAAAATATTCGTGCTAAGTCTTAACTCATATTCTATTGTACCCTTTATGTTATTATCTGTAAGTCGTGGAACTTACTCTTCCACATTGTTTTTCAGATTAGCATGTTGTTAGTAGGTAATGTCATGGTGTTGATAGTAAAGTTATATTTCTTCTACTATGATGTTAATGATTTAAAAGTTAGATTCCGCTGCACATAGTAATTGCTTTAGTTAGAAGTTTATATTCTGCTATGTTTGTAAATGGTAATGAATGATCTAAGTACAAAGATTTAATATAAAAGAAAAGAAAATATTTTAAGGACCCTTTTATATTATTCTGCTGGAAAGGGTTTTAAGGAAGACAATGTTAGGAAGAGTGTTAAGAAATTAATACTGCGGAGTCTCGTCTAGGGATGGGATTTCAGGGCGTTACAATGTTCATAGACTAGGATTTGAAGTGTCTAGTACATTCAAGTTGAAGTGATACCAACTTGGACACAAAGATGATTACATAGGAAATTTGAGATAAATAGTTAATCTCAAGTGATATAAGGAAAAAGTTTGGAACTTATATAATTCAAAAATCAAGTTTCTTAGATCTAATTGAGAAAGGTGAATTTGGAATTTGTTGAATTTTGTAAGAGAAATGGAACTTTAAGAAAAACTTCAGCACTTGACACTCCATGGATGTAGTAACTGAAAAGGAAAACTACATATGGACTAGATGCCCAATGCGATGAAAAGAGTTAAAATGTAAATATACAGAGAGAGAAGCCTTGTTCGAGCTCCTCTAAAATTCAATGTAACTCCATATGAGATGTGGAAGGGAGGAAATCCAAAGAGGGTATACCTTTAGTGTTGGACTAGAGGAATGGATTGTGTATTTATCGAGTATTGGGTACTAAGTGCAGTAGAAATTGGTTATTTGGGCTTACCTATCCCTTGAATATAATCGAGTGCCCAAAAATGATGGATTCTATGAGAATACAATTTTATTAAATACAAATTCAGAAAATAGTGGGGGTAAAGGTGCATGTATTTAAGAACACAAGTAAGCCTGAGGTTTCAAAGAAAATTGAACCTCGGGAAAATTCCATGAAGCCAAAAGAGATTGGTTCTTACTTCACCGTGAGCCTAGCTAGAAGGAGATCTATAAACCTTTCAAGAGACATGAAATAATCCTTTGGATTGAAATGGTAGATGATGATTTGTTCTTAATGATATGGGTGTTGGTGGATCTTTCTTAAGGGTAGAAACCAATTGGATGATAATGAGTTTTTGAAGAAAGTCATGATAATATAAATGAGAATTGAAAGTGTGTTCTCAATAAGTGCGATTAGTTACTAAAGGAGTATAATGAAATATAAAAAAAATGAAGTTTTACTATATAATCTATGCCCTATAGAATGAATAATAACCTTCAAGATGATGATAGTTTGGCTGCATGGAATAACTTGATTGCAAATTAGATGAAAGAAAGTATGCTTCCCTAAATGGTTAGCTACAAGAAGAAGTCATTCGGAAAGAGTTATCATGCCAAGAAATGAGAAAAAGTTGTATAATGAGTAATATTTTTAAATGGATTAAAAGAAGCACCAAATCATGTTACGATGAGATAAAAAGAACTATCTTGGTGATGGATTTAAATCCAATGAAAGGGGCATCTTTGTTTGGAATAAGACTAGTGGAGATGGACATGTGATGCAGTGTCAATGACAATAAAGGTTTCTTTTGACAATGTTTGACATAGAAGACCGAAGGTTGTCAAGGATATCTTGACAATCAAAACTGTTAGAATTGAGAGGGATTGTAGTTCACAGTCCATGGATACAATGAGAAGGTTCTTAGAAGATTCATTATGATCGAATGTGTCTTCATATACACCCGTGAAATCAGCAAAAAGCTTATGAGCTGATGATATTGCGAATGTCAGCATAAGGCTGACCATTCACAAGTTGTGGGCTACTTGGTATGCCATGGACTGTATTGGATCTGAGAATGCCTTGCAATAAAAATGCAGAGTGGATACACTAGAGAAACAAGCACATGGAAGTATTGCTTTGGTTATGGTTCTTAGGTATCAAAGAGATACTATGAACTATGAAGTCCATCTGGCGTGGATCCAATAGTGTTAAGGAACACAACAAAGTTGTCTATTATATTGATTTAGTTAAATTTGAATCCATGACTACCCATGATTGCCAGGATTAGAGGCAAAGCTTTGAGAAATCTAAAAGCATAAGTGATTGGTTCATTCAAATTGGATTAAGAGTCTAAGGTCCTCTATTTAGTGAGAAAGAAGTAAAATGGTTGAGAAATATATTAGTGAACACACTATTACAGAGTAAGCCTATATTAGTGATGACCATTTAGGAAATCTTGGCATATGATGACATAGAGATTTCTTTTGTTAATGATTAGCATGGAAGACCTAGGTTTTTGTTGGAAATAGTGGTGTGAAATGGTCAAACAAGAGAACAAGAGATGGGAAAGATGATTTGTGTTACATTGTTTCGTAGCACATTAGAACATTTTTCTTAAATCTTTACTCTCCCCCACTATACATCAGTAACAGGGTTCAGGCAAGCAAGACCTCATGAGTATAAAGAACTAGCGTAGAACGCAAATAAGTGAGACAAGTTGTTGTCTTGAATCACTTCTCGAACACTAGTTATTTTCTAGGTATGCTCCAAGAAATCAAAACCATGAAACAGTAAAAGAAAAGACAAAATATGATTTAAATTGATCCCACTAAATCATGAAAGTAATAGTCTTTAAATAAAAAACCGAAGGGTTTGATAAGAATAGATATATCTCTTCCCAAGAGATGTCAAGGGCATTATTGTCCAACTGTATGGACACATCTCTAGTAAAAGGCTTTTGTAATCAAACACTAGTCAACTAAAAAGACAACTTTATGAAAATGTATTTTGCACACACACACCTACACATTAAATTTATTTATAATATACAACAATTCCCCACTATTTTAAATAAAAGAGAAAAAGAAGACTTAGAGAATTCATGCGTAAGGAAATGGTGTCTTCCAATCTTAACCATTCCGTAGTACAACAATTTTAAGTCTTTACTCGATCCAAGTAGCCGTGCTAAAATCCAATCCAAAAGAGGAAATGAACACTTGAAGTGCAATTTTTTTATGTTTAGACTTTTTTTGGAATATGAAAATGGTGCGACATTTAGAAGATGGGAACCGACTTAAATTTAGTGTGTGTATGTGCAAAACCCCTTTTCATAAAGTTGTCTTTTTTAGTTAACTGGTGTTTAACTACAAAAACCTCTTCACAAAAGATGTGTCCATATAGTTGGACAATAATGCCCTTGACACATCTCTTAGGAAGAAACGTGTCTCTTCTTATCAAACCCTTTGGTTTTTTATTTATATGATATTACTTCCACGATTTAGTGGGATTAGTTTAAAACATAATTTCTCTTTTCTTTTACTGTTTCATATTCTTGGTTTCTTGGAACATACTTAGAAGATTACTAGTGTTCGAGAACTGATTCAAGACAATCATTTTTTTCACATGTATTCTACGCTAATTCGTTGTACTCCTGGGGTCTTCCTTACCTAAATCTTGTTGTTAACGTATAGTGGAGATGAGTAGAGACGTTAAAGAGAACGTTTTAATGTGCCTCGGATTAGTATAACACAAAGCATCTTTTCCCATCTCTTGTCTGGCCATTTCACACCATTATTTCCAATAGGTTTGCCGAGAATATCATGGGAATTAAAACTGTCGGAAGTGACAAAGGGATTGTAGTTCATAGTTTAAGGATAAAATGAGAAGGTTCTTAAAAGATTCAATGTGATCGAATTTGTGTCGACATATACACTTGTGAGATCAGTGTAAAGTTGTTTAGAAAACCAACAATGAGTTGATGATATTGTGAATGCCAACATAAGGCTGATTGAGTTCCATATTTCAGAACATTCACAAGTTGTGGACAACTTACGTATGCCATGAACTGCATTGGGTCTGAGAATGCCTCGTATTAAGAATGCATAGTAGATACACTAGAGAAACATGTAGCTAGCATTATTACTTCAATTATAATTCTAAGGTATCAAAGAAGTACTATGAACTGTGATGCCTATCTGGGATGGATGCTAGTGTTGATGAACACAATGAAACTTTCTATTATTCAAATTTAGTTAAAAACATGTCTATGAATGCCAGGATTGGAGGCGAAGGCTTTGAGAAATCCAAAAGCAAAAGTGATTGGTTCATTCCAATTGGACTATGAGTCTGAGATCCACTCCCTAGTGAGAGATGAAGTAGAATGGTTGTGAAATATATCAGTGGACGTACTAATGTAGAGTAAGCCCATATTAGTGATCACCTTTCGATAAATCTAGGCATATTTTCTTGAGGGAAAGTAATGCCAAGAATTTCGTATTTTAACACCTGAAGCACATGATAAGAAATCCAAGTTATATGCCTAAAGGACACTTATGTCAAGAATTCTAGGTTCACTACCTAAGGCACGTGCTATGAGAAATCCAGGTCATGTGCCTGAAGACGTGTATGTAATAGTGGTTTGTACACGGATGGCATAGAAGCTATCTAATGTGTAAGGCCAATGAGAAGGCTGACCCACTCTATGATTAAAGGCCTTGAAAGGAGTTATTCTTTGTGCATCGAGGGGTTGGGACTGTCAAGCCATATGGTTGTATTAGTGGACACCTACCCTAGCTGTCTTAGGTTCAATGGGCAAACAAGCCATGTATACACTAAATAACACGAGTACTTCACTTAGTGAAAAGAATCCCTCCTATGGCAAGTCTACAGATGGTAATCATGTAGATGTGGTGCTTCAATAGATAGGTAATCTTGTGGAGCAGTGCTTAGTCCTACAAATGTTTATCTTGTAGATAGAGGCTAAGAATCAGGTTCTCTTAATGAGCTTCATAGACCTGTTTTAGGTTGGGGTGAGGAAAGGCTTTTGATGGATACTAACATTTATGAGTGTAAAAGCTAGGCACTTCCTATGAGATTTAGACTATCTCTAGAGAGATACTGTAAATTGGGATAGAACACAAACTTTAAAGTTCTGAGCTTTGTAATTAAATAAATTCTCTCCAAAGGATTGTGTGTGTGACAAGTTGGTTTGTTAAATGGTTTAGTACCAGATCTACTCTTCTAGACTATTTGACAACGTATTTATACTATGTGGAGGTTCTATGGTCATCCACATACTCTTATGCGTAGTGACTTCGCTTATTTCCCCCAATAACTTTTTTTGAAAATTTAAACAAGTGGAGGAACTGTTGAATAGTGTTATAGGAAATTGAGTTTAAATGGTTAAATCTAATGGTTTTGCAAAAGATATTTTGGTTGGGTTTTGAAAGTAGAGACTTTATGTGAATCAGATGAGCGCTTGTAGAACAATGTGCTGTTGTGAACTTTTGCAAGCGGTCTGGTCTGGGAGAAAGATGATCAGTCGCTAGCAACCAAGGATTACGAGCAGTATAGTCTACGAGTAGACCGGGTCAGATCGATTAGACCTGATAACTGAGTCTGTGAACTCATGGGTTCTGCAAGAACTGCTAATTGGTCTTTGTACCAAATTTCTAGACCAAGTTCTGCAAGTAAAAACTGTGAGCTCAGGTTTGTGAGTTGGGTCTGTAAGCAGATAAGTCTGTAAGCAAGATCTGCTTACTCAGGTCAGCGGGATGGGCTTGCGATCCCACAAAGTTGCTGCAAGTAGGCAGCTCACAGTTAGTAAGGGGCTGAGACCCATGTGCTTTTGTATGCCTCAAGCCTAGTGCCCACCTAACCTTACCTTTGGAATATGAAGGATCAATGAACCTGGGCACATACAATTCATGAGAGAGGGACTGAGTTGATCCATAACAAACAAGAGGAGTCTTGATGGGATGATCCTATCATGTCTTCTCCTATAAAGGAAAGCCCGTAAAAGGGCTTGTCAATGGGAGAGACTTGAGAGAATAGAGGAGAGAATAGAGAACTTGTGAACTCTATAGGAGCTCTAAAGGAGGGCTTAGAAACCCTTTTTTGAAGGGATGGATCCCATGTGCTTGGAGTTCCAGATACTCTGGAAATCTACACTGGGATAGAAACCACTAAGGAACTGCGAAAATCTCTCTTTCTTGATGGATTGTGGGTAAGACCACTCAGATCCTTGAGGACGCTTGGATTAGTTGGTTTTCTTCGAGGGAGAATGACTTGAATCCTTGCATTAAAACCACAAAGATCAGTGGGATTTCATTGAGAGAAACACTTGGATCTGTGGGTGGTTTTCCTTGTCTTAGAGACTTGGAAAGGTGAGAGCCAAGTAATAACCAGTTCTGTTTTTACAAGTTTTAAATTCTCGACTATAATGGAACATAAGTTTTATGAGAGGTTAATTAGTCTCTACCGGGGAGTGCAACCCCGTTGAGAGGCGGGAGTTGAGTCCAAGCTTGGTTGTATCCAGGAGTTAGCTTGGTCACTATCCCTTGTACAATCAGTTGGGAACCTTGACTATCTTCAAGCAATGTGATTATGGCACCTCCATGTCTTGGATCAGCTACTAAGAACTACATCTAGCTTGATCTCTTAACCGGGTACATAGGCAGCCTGTTGGTAATGCTCGACCTTAACTTAAAGACTCTAAAATCCACCACATTATTTTGTGATGATTGAGGTTGAGCCTTCCATTTGTTTGCTAGAATAAGTACATTCTCATGTAATAATTATTGTACCAGAGGCTTTCCTAATTGTTCGGCATTGGCATCTGTATTGGGAATTTCAGATTGAATCATTCATTCCCTTTCTGATTTTCTTATTCAGGGATTTTGCTGAAGGCTTCTTATTCCAGCACAAGAAGTTCAAATCAAGCTATTGCTTCAGTTGGCCAAGAAAAATTTGCAGTGGTAAATGGTTTGTCTCAGATCTTTGGAACAAATGGGGCAGGATCCAGTCCATTCTCCAGAGAAAGAAGTGTGCTTGATTCTTTTGAAGACGACTATGAAGGGGTTGTTGTTAATCCAGAAAGCTTACCGTCTAATCCACATGCTTTTGCTTCTATCCTTCAGTCCTCTCTTTCTCATTGGAAAAAGAAGGTACTCAACTTCGTATGGCTTCATTTCCCCCTATGACCATAATATCTATTTTATAAGTATGTTGTTGATATGGGTGTTGGAAATTATGGGATATGATTATACTTTGACCCTGAAGAATATTTAGTATATGGATTTCTCTTGTAAACAGTGTTCCCTATAAACTATGGACTTGTTCCGAGGTTTGAGACAAGGTGATCCACTCTCATCTTCACACAAATCCCACATATATATTTAAATATCATTTTATCTCATTAATTCCAAATTAGACTTTTTATTGACTGTTGATATTTTTTGACTGCATATTGAAATTCAGTCCGGTGTTTTTATTTGAGTGTTTTATACTTTATGCACTGTTGGTCCCAGGTTCAGATGAAGCAGAAGGGTTGTGCCAGGTAGACAGCCAGCATAAAACCTTAAACCATTTAAACATGAACCTTAAAATGGTGAACTGGATTCGTGTAGCCAACTCCCTTTTTACTGAATTGAAAAATATTGAAATTTCACTCCAAAAATAGATAAAATCTTAGTTGAGCTATGGGCTCAACCGAAATTTCCAAGCAAGGTCGGCATGGGAAGGGAATGTAGATGAACTTCCCTGTTGATATATCTTAGATACTAATGGAGATACATAGCACAGACAAATGACAGTTCCCTAGTAACACATTTGGAAATGTTTTTCTACACATAGTAGGAAGTGCTGTGGAGAAAACCAATTTTCAGTGTTTTTCAAGGACACCTGATACATGTATTGGTGTCTGACACTGATATGAAGTGTCTAACAAAGTAACTTCAAAAAACTCAATAACATAAAAATATCGATACAGTATGTGATAAGTCATGTCAGAGTGCATTTAAAAAGAATGTGCTTGGAATAAGTTGATGTATGTAAAAATTTATATAAATGGTATATAAGTAGTTGAAGGAAAGGAAATACATTATATTTATATAGTTTAGTTTAAATATAAGAGCCGGCATGTGTAAGACATGGTGCCCTTGTTACATTCAGTCGGAGAATATATGCCTCTGATTTATTATGGGTGACTAAATCTAGAACTTCATGTGATTCCGTTGCAGGGAAAGAAGGGGGTCTGGCTTAAGATAACTCTGGAACAGTCTGAGCTTGTTCCTGTTGCAGTAAAGGTAATCTTCTATGTTCTTAGTTGTTCAAGTTCTTAACCCTTTCTCTGTAAAACGAAAAATAAAAAATAAAAATCTTAAATTTTATAGAAACCCTCTTTTGGCCAATAGAAGAGAAAAAATTGTCTCTTAACACTGTTGGTTGGTATCAGGTGGTGACTTATCCATATATTGGGTTTGCTGTCTTTAGTAACTGATGAATCTGACTTTGATCTTATTACAGGAAGGCTTCCAGTACCACCACGCAGAGCGAGGATATGTAATGTTGACATACTGGATTCCTGAAGGACCTTGCCTTCTTCCTGATAATGCTTCACATCTAGTTGGGGTTGGGGGATTTGTTATCAATGACAAAAATGAGGTATGCTTATGCAAAAAATATGGGAAAGAGAAAAAAAAACTCAGTCATGGAGTTGAGCTTATATTGCCATTGGGAAATGTTCTGTATGCAACTATAAGGTCACAGGTTCAATCTCAGCTTACCTACCAAAAGATATAGGAAACTTAGAAAAGGAAGAATATAGGGATAAACGAAACAAATAAACACAAACATGTGGTCATTAAGAATATTAAGGTATGTGAAGTTTGAAATGCAGGGATCAGCTTCCTTTCTTGATAAACATAAAAAGTGGATAGATCAGTAAGGATAAATTATTGATCATATAAATGATTTGAAAAGTTAAAACACCACCATGTATGGATGGGGTTAGGCATGTTCTTGATAGGATGGATGTCATGGTTTGGAGACCCTCACAAAAAGTTATTTTTTTTTTCTTCTACCAAGCCGTTTTATAAAGAATTGATTGGTGGTTTTGCGGAGGTGTCGTTTCCTTTTAGAAGGATCTAGAATCCAGGTATTCCCTCCAAAGTTTATTTCTTTTTGTGGAACGTATATCTGGATAAAATTCTGACCCTCAATCATATCCAAAGCAGAGGGTGGATCATGGCAAACATATGTGTCATGTGTATGAAAGAGGCAGAATCAGTTAATAATCTTTTAGTGCATTATCCTATGGCAAATGAGGTCTGGGGCTTTTTTCTCTCATGTTTGAACTTCCTGGGTTTTTCCTGACCAGTTCCTGGACTTGATTTGGGGTTGGTGGATTAATGACTTTGATAAGATGCCTCTCATCATTTGGTGTGCCCTCCCAGGGGTCATTTGTTGGGGCTTATGGAAGGAGAGGACTGCTCGCATCTTCAAGGGTAGGGCTTAGTCCGATGTGGTGCTGTTGCCTTCCATCTACAAGTCTATGTTTGAGTGGGTGTCCATTGGGGCTGATTTTGAGGATGTCGAATGGTATTCAATTTGGTATGAGAATGTGTAGTTTTTGCCTTTGTTTTGCTTTCCGTGTTTGTCCTTCTTTCACTTCCTGGGTGATGTTTTCTGTCTTGTTTTGTTTTTGTGCTTTCTTTCTTTCTCAATAAAGTGCCCCCTTTTATCTCTCCAAAAAAATTATTAACATATGGTTAGAGTAGGATCATTTTTAGATAGTTAACCTCTGTCTGCTTATTTTTCATGTTTTCAAAGATCCTAGAGAGGGAAAAGAACTTATCCAAAAAAAAAAAGGTCAAAAGAAAGTCTATAAATAAGATAGTTATGACCATCAATGGTGTTTTTTTTTTTTTTTTTTTTTCGCATGAGAGATCTCCGAGGTTCCCTCTTGCATGTGTTATCATGTTCATGTTTATGTTGTTGTCCCTACAGTTTTTGCAAAAAGTGCCTTTATTTCCCTTGCCATTCATATATTCATGTTTCTACATTAAGATGAAACGCAATCCATAACTTCATACAAATATTTGTATGTTTGGACTTGTATATATATATTTAGGCAATAGAACAAACCAGCATGAAACTTAAAGGTTTGTAACAAATAAAATAAACACAGCTAGAGCTTCTATCACTGGATACTCTGGAAATGCATAATAAGAGAACCTCAATGTTCTAGGCTATGAACTGGTGTCATCTTTTATCTAAAAACTTATCCCACAGATTTCTTTTGCTTATTTTTGGTTGCCATTTTTGCATTTTCTGCGTGTGTTAGAACATATCCATACTATTTGATGTTATGATATTAGACATTATTTTAACTTATACATTACTGAGGTTGGTACATAATTTTTAATATCCTAGGGTTTTGGGATCATTGTGTTTGGCAAATGACTAAGCTGGTTGTAACTTTTAAATTTTACAAGTAGGTATAGTATGCCCATACTTTAAGATTTTTATGAGTTTGAAAGTTGACTGACGTTTGAGTTTTGCAGTAAGACATAATAGTACCTTACATTGAACTTTGCAACATGTCCAATAAATCTCTTCAGTAACAACTCATTTTTGTTCTTCAATTTAAAAATTCTTAATTCATATGGACTCTATTGTGTGTATTTAGTTTGTAATACTATTTATGATAGGATATACATTCATAAAGTAAAATTATGTCACAAGTGAATAATTCTGAACTTCTAGTAATGCACAAGTTATGTACAACATGTTTCCTCAGAATTTTGTGCAAACACTTATTCCAATATCATGTAGGAGTATTTCACTTGGTTGTTAAGGAGAATGATGGGATGCTAAAATAGTGCATATGCAGTGATATCTTTGCCATTCTTAAATAAACCTAGGAGATCCTTAGCTTTTAAATTAACCCAACTGAAGTATAAAAAGGGCGTGGTAAAATGGATTTTTTGCATGTAGCCCATCCATTTTTGACTGTTCATAAGAATTTAATTAAGCTGTCAGATGGCTTAAGAAATTTATTAGGTTGGAGCCTTTTATTGGATAATAGAAACTGATGATCATGTGTACCACGTATATATTAGAGGAGAGAGCTTGCAATTATTGACCTTATCTGCCAAGTGCCAACCCACCCATTTTTCTGGGGTTAGGGTTGGGCTATCTGAACCCACTTTAGAATTCTGGTCAGACTTTTCATAGACCCAACCTGACTCAACCCACCACAGACCATAAGCAACCTGCTTTTTTACATATACGACATGCCAACCTGCCTGGTTTTTCCAGTTAGGGTAGCTAATCCTAACCTAGTTTAAATTCAGGTCTGGTCTGGGATTGTAGGCAGCCGTTTCCCTCCATGCTCAACCTGACCCATTGTCATCTCTATTAGACTAACCATAAATTTTGTTCAGTCTTACTTGTTTTTAACTTGTATATCCATGGAAATTCTTATCTTTCTGATGCAAATTTTTTCTTATGACCCTCCCCAGATTCTTGTAGTGCAGGAGAAACACTGTGCTCCAACATTTGTTGGTGTTTGGAAGTTACCGACAGGCTTCATTCATGAGGTACACTGGAACAAACCCTTACCTTCTGAAATTGGACCTATAGATCATTGTTTGGATCTGAGGGTCCCATTTTGTTCATAATTAAATCAGAAAATAAATAAATAAGTAGATAAGATATATTTTTATTCCACTTAGACGGTTTCATTGACTATTGACCAGTCAGAGGAGATCTTTACAGGAGCTGTAAGAGAAGTCAAGGAGGAAACCGGTGTAAGAACCTAGTACTTTATATCCTTCCCCTTTGTGTTATTTTTATTTATTTGCAATTTTATTTCTTTTCAAGTTCCATAATCTTACATTGACTTTTTAAGTCTAACAAAGATTATCCTTGTTTTTTACTCATTCCTTGTTGGCATTGCAGATTGATACAGAATTTGTGGAAGTGATTGCTTTTAGGTTAGATATCCACACTTTCTTATATTTTATAAAAAATATTAGTTCTTTCAGTTACTTAACATGCAAAAAAAGAAAAAAAAAGAACAAAAGTAAACTAGAAAATTATTGAACGAAAAAAAGGATGGCATCAATATAACTGAAGCGGGTAGCAGCTGGCTGGATATTGGTTCTTTAAAAGAATTAGTCATATGTTATCTTCCTAAAGAGAAAATAGAATACAGAAAATCAAACCCAAAATGGAAGAAGTACAAAGGAATTTCATGCTCACAATGTGGCTAATGTGATCTGTATAAATTCAATTGCAGACATGCTCACAATGTAGCTTTTGAAAAGTCAGATTTGTTCTTCGTATGCATGCTGAAACCTCTATCTACTCAAATCATAGTTGACAATCTGGAAATAAAAGCTGCCAAGGTATGTTTCCTGCCACAGATCAGAAGAGAAGTAGCTTTAAACTTCTCAGTATCTCTTACTACCCTTTACACCATTCACCTACCACAACCAGCCATTAAACATTTGAGTTATCTACAATTTGTTTGAATATCACTTTCTTACCAATTCATATTTTGAATCCATACAAAATATAACAGTGTGGATGTACTAGAAGTATGACTATTAGAAGGCTTTGGTCAAGGGGCCCATCTCAGCGGCTCTGTGCATCACTAAGTGGTTGACTACACCTCTGATAACCATTTCATTGTGATCAGATGGTGGTGCTTAGTCACATCCTTGAAGTCATTATCGTGATAGTAACGCGATTGTGAATTAAAAAGGAACCATGTATTTTTCATTGCGGATATTTTATCAATCACATGGCCTATGATAAAGAGAACTTAACTATGGTTTCATGTTTGAATAGCATGAAATAACCTTCTTTTCTTTCTTTCTTCAAACCAGAAAATTACAGGCAAGAGGGAATATAATCTGATCCCATTCTATAAAGGTAGCTTGTTGGTTTGAAGGCAATAGATCTTGCTGTCTGACAGTGATCTTTAAATTATGTTAGCCTACCTCAACGTGAATTCATGGTGTTAGAACTTGCAACTTTGAACCCATAGGATATCTAATTTCTTCCTAGAGCTATCAAACCAGGCCTGATAAATATCTTATAGGATATTATTAACTTCTGAGAAATTTCTGGTGTCATCTTCCAGTGGATGCCCCTCACTGAATTTGTGGAGCAACCAGTCATCCAAGGAGACAACATGTTCAAGAAAATCATCGACATCTGCATTGCACGACTAGGGAAGCGTTATTGTGGATTATCTGTCCATCCAGTAGTCTCAAAATTTGATGGGAAGGCATCCACCTTGTACTATAATGTTGTTGAGGCCCCAGATTTCAATTGTCAAGGCAGTTGAAGGCACTCACTTCACTCCCATGGGCCCATGTAATTTCATCCTTCTCATGCTTATATTATATACATTTTTTCCTTTTTGTTTTCTTTCAGTGTGTAATTTGGGACTGACCGTGTGACCTCAACATTGAAAGGTTGAGACCTAACTGCAAGTATAGGCTGCTTGACACCAGGAGTAATACCTTTGATCAGGTACTACAGATGATAAATAGCATGTCTGCGAAAATATTTGTACATATATCTCAATTCTTATAATGTATCATTTTATGTGGTTATTGTACATGAGCAAAAAAATCCAGTTGACATTTCTTTTGTTACTCGGACCATGAACTTAGGAATCTCTCTTCCATTAATTCAAATTGTTACTTATTAGGGAAAGAGAATTGAACCTTTATAGGCATCTTACATACCTTATCATGTTATCCCTTCAATGCTATGTCAAGGTTAGTTTGAAATCCTGGTCCAATGGACTCTATGAATAGGGTCTCTAATTGACCTAGGACATCTACTTGACTGAATATGAGAATTGCAAGCTGTACAATCCACTGCATTACAGTTGCAAAGGATTGGGTTGTTGTGCCTAATATATTGTATCCAAGTCTGATGGACACAGAATTATTTTCAAGTTGATGTGTTCAAATATTTGGTGGAATATGAAGATGCAACAAATGGCATGCACTTCAGCTAGCTGGGTGAGATGAATTATTTGATAAAGGATATGACTATACTGCCAGTTATTAGATGGAGAAACTAGATCATCCAACTAGTAACTGGACCTGGAGTTTGGCATTGTTATCAAGTTTAATGTAGTTAATGCATGTGACCCTATGTACGGCAATCCTAACAACTACTTGCTCTTGTGAAAGTTTCAATCCAATTCTAAAGGGATGTAATGCATGCGAGTAGTGTTGATGAGGTAAAGACCATGTTGTTTATGTACTTTTGCAGACCATTAAAAACTACAACATATAGGGGCATGGATTCATGTAGCCAGCCCTAAGTAATTAGGTTAAGGCTTTGTTGAGTTTAATTGAATTTAGAGGCAAGGATTGCTTTATAACAATTACAAATGATTAGTCTAAAAAGTGTACTCATAAGATTTTTCTACAATCTAATGTTGGGGTTGCGCTATTTCACTCTTATCAAGAGCATAAGGATGAAACAACAAATTTTCAAAATTCTTGTTACACTAGCAGGGTTACACATCAGCTTTTTTCTGAGGAATGCAAAAAACAAGTTTGTGTAGAGATTATAAGACGCATAGAACTAACATAAGTGGTATTTAGAGTTCTGATCATTTATGCAAAAAAAACATGAAGTAATTGTCAAAAAAATAATTATTGTTTTCCTTGCCATGACAAAATAGTGCGATATGAAGATAAAAGAAATAAATATGTGAGATAAAATCTAATATTAGAATAAGGAAAATAGAAAACCAGAAAAGTAAGGCTTGGTAAACAGAATCTTGGTAATTCAGATGCACGTCAAATAATTTCAAGCTGTGTCTATATTCAGAGAAATTCTAATTTTTTAGAAGAAAATCTTGTAATTTTCTTAAGCAAAATTTTCAAGTAGCATTTGTTTGCCTCTTGGAAAATCACTTCATTTTCTAACCATGCAGTACTGTTTCTCTCATTTGTTTACTGAGATTTTCTGACTGAAATGGTCAGGAAATTCAATTCTCTTGGATTCTTGAGACTTTCTTTTCTAGCACATTTTGGACAAACAGACACAATTTGGGGGGAAAAAAGGAAAAAAAAAAAAAAAAAAATTTACCCTATGCTATGTTCCTTTTTATTCTTCTTAAAATAAAAGTTCTTTTTTTTGTTCTTTTCTTTTATTGGGATAAAAGAAAGCAAGACTCCATGAACCATTATGAGGACTTTTACAAAAATTAAATGTTTTTGTTGCTTTTCTGAAATGTGATTCAGTGGTCAAGACTGGGTTTTGAAAGGATGTTTGGGTGCAACTGTTCAAGTACAAGGACAGGGTAAGCATTTCATATATCAGTGGCCTTCCCGTCTTCTAATGTAGCATCCATGTCTTCTTTGTTCTTACCCTATGGGGCACCCCTTTCCGGAGAGCCAATTTTCAAGAACCTCCCTCTCCAACTGCTCACCATTTGGGCTTTAACCAGAAGTAAAAGAACTTGCTCTCAGACACAACTATCCTCAATCTGGACAGCATAACCTTGCATCCAAACACTCTCTGAACAAAATTTGAAGGTGACTTATTAGGCCGGCCAATCCCGTGCTCCCCCACCACCCATTCCTAGTCAAAAGAAGAGGAAATGCCACTTGGAAATGCTTGTACCCAATGAATGGTTCATACGTCCAATCAGGTGGTGGGACGATTAAAAACCAGTGGTTCTGCACCTTATTGTCACTGGTATGTCCTACATTTTTAATATGATATGAACATTTCAGAATTGGGTTTTTCTTCATAATAGAATAATAAGACCACAAGTTCTGATAGGAACCTAATTTTCTTGTTACCCAAACACAATTATTTATTCATTAATCTGTTAGTTGACAGCATCTATACTATCTATGACAGATTTGGTGACTGCAATTTATTATTATTATTATTTGGATAGGTAAACATTAGTTGTTAATTTGTTAGTAGCTGAAGACAGGTTTTGAACCCAGCTCTCTGATACGATGCCCACAGACTTTACCAACTTAACAAGCTGGCATCTTCAACTATACAAATTCTATATTCTTTATCTACTGGAATTTCTATTCAAAATCCCATAAGCGAAGCTCCCGGTATCTCATCCATATGCCCATATGTAGCAAGATTGTTGATGGGAAGGCTAAAACCAACTGTCACCAGAATTTGGAAATTGCCTCCATTTTGATAAATTCCACTTGCATAGTCACTCATTTGAAAGCCCAATGTTCGTCTTTAATCACAGCTAAAGACAAAAGTGCTGCTTTCTTGTTCTCAAGACAAGAAAGTGAGGAAGATGTGAAAGTAAATTTAGATAGAGAGGTTGTTAGGTAACAAATATCAAATTGTGCTGCAAAGGACCATTCCCTTTGCAAGTGAAAATCAAGTTTTTTTGTAGGAGTCCATGTTAGGCGTGGGTTCAAGACTCACTGATAGCATTCCACAAATGATTGTGTTGACATCTGTCAGTCTCATAATGCGGGGCTGCCTATCATGTGAAGAAGATTTGAATGTGAATATAGATAGAGAGGTTGTTTGGTAACAAATATCAAATTGTGCTGCAAAGGACCCTTCCCCTACCAAGTAAAAAACATATTTTTTTTCTTTTTCTTTTCTTTTTTTTTTTTTTTTAGTAAAGAGTTAGGTATGGGTTCAAGATTCACTGATAGCATTCCACAAGCGATTGTGTTGACATCTGCCAGTCCCATAATGCGGGGCAACCTATGATGTGGTAGCAGGCCCGAATGGTTCTACCAAAAAAAAAGCAAAAAGTATGAAAGGAGGTTTAAATTCCCTATGGAAGGTTTTGTGTAATATCTGCACTCCATTAACTCAAGTTGATACCAAATTCTCTTATAGCCTGTTTGGCAGTCACCTGAAATGTAATCATTTCATTTCAGTTTCCCAAGGCATCTATAGCCATAAGGTGATGATTTGTAATGAACTAATTCAAATTTATACTGATTTGTTAACTACAATTAGAAATGAAGTCATCTTAGGT
>JAOXJP010250286.1:0-22072 GCA_025762735.1 Platanus orientalis
ATAGGGGGTGTTTGTGTATAGGTTTTAGGCTAGGCTTAAGGGGTGTTTGGACACATGTTTTAGGTTAGGTTAAAGGAGCACTTGGTCACAAGGTTTTGGTTAAGCGGGTTATGCTCACACCAAAAATGAGGAAGGATTAAGGAGGTGGGTCCAACGAAAACCTTAAGAAAAAATCGAGGGTCTAGAGTGTCAAATTAGGAAAAAATGGGGATGACCTAAAAAGGGAAGGTTATCTAACCACCTTGGTTTCTTAGGATGCGTAAAGTCAATTCTAGAGAGTTAATGCTACCCATTGAAAGAAACCTCTGGACCCTGAGCCAAAATTAGGTGTTGACACTTGTGTACTCCAAGACTCTTGAAGAACATGAGAAACATCTAATAATCACATCGCATACCTTAAGGGAAAGGAAGTCGTACACAAAGTTTAATAAGTGTGGGTTTTGGTTAGACCAAGTTATGTTCCTAGGTCATGTGATATCCAAGGATGGGATATTTGTGGATCCGAAGAAGATCGAAGCTATGGTTATTTGGTCGGGACCGACGAACGTGTTTAAGATTTATAGTTTTTTGGGTCTGAAAGGTTACTATGAAGGTTTGTTGAAGGTTTCTCATGTATTGCAGGACCCTTGTAAAAGCTGACCCAAAAGCATATAAAGTTCAAATGAAGTGACGCTTATGAGAAGAGTTTCCAAGAGTTGAAGAACTGACTTGTTTCTACCCTGGTTCTTACTCTACCTTCGGAATCTGGAGAATTTGTAGTGCATTTTGATGCCTCGAGAAAAGGTTTGGGTTGTGTGCTCATGTAGCAAGAAAAAATGATTGCTTATGCCTCAAGACAACCGAAACAATATGAGCAGAACTACTCCACTTGTGACTTGGAATTGGCCGCAGTTGTATTCATTTTGAAAATCTAGAGACATTATTTGTACGGCAAGATATGTGAGATCTACACCGACTATAAAATCTTGAAATACATTTTCTCACAAAAAGAGTTAAACTTGAGATAGAGGAAGTGGATGGAATTTATCAGGGATTACGATTGTACTATTCACTACCACCCCAGTAAAGCGAACATTGTGGTTGATGCGTTGAACAGGAAATCGTCAAGTTCTTTGGCCTGCTTGACTATGGGAAGAACTTTTCTATGGGAGAAGATGAAGGAAATGATTGTGTCATTCACATGAATGAGTTGAGCATACTTTTTGCACACCTTAGGGTGCAACCCACAATCCTTAACAAGTTGAAAAGTGCTCAAGGTGTCGATTAACAACTTGTGAAGATATAATGGATGAAGTAAGAAGTGGTTCTAGGATGGGCTTTTCACTTCATGGTGATGGTGCATTGGGATTTGGAAACCACTTGTGTGTTCCAAATGATCCCGATCTAAAAAGGGAGATTTTGGAAGAAGCTTACCGTTCTACCTATTCAATCCATCTAGGCAACACTAAAATGTACCAAGATTTGAAGGTTTTTTATGGGTGGATCAATATGAAGAGAGAGGTTTCTAATTTTGTGGCCAAGTGTTTGACTTGTCAGCTTGTTAAGGCCGAGCACAAGAAGCCAACTGGATATCTACAGCCCTTAGCCATTTTGGAGTGGAAATGGGAGTACATTTCCATGGATTTCGTCATGGGATTGTCTAAGAAAAGTAAATGGTTCAATTCCATTTGGGTTATCGTGGATAGATTGACCAAGTTTGCCTATTTCTTACAGATTCAGATTACTTATTCACTAGAAAAATTGTCATAGCTGTATATGGATGAAGTTGTGAGATTGCATGGAATTTCAGTTGGAATTGTGTTTGACAAAGACCCGAGATTCGCTTATAGATTTTATAGGAGTTTGCAACAAGATTTGGGGATAAGCTATGCTTTAACACAACTTTTCATCCTCAAATAGGTGTACAATTTGAGAGGACTATCCAGACTCTAAAAGACATGTTAAGGGCATGAATCATTGACTTGAAGGCTAGTTGGGATGCCCAGCTACCGTTGATTGAATTTTCTTATAATAATAGCTATTAGACTAGTATCAAAATGGCCCCATACGAAGCCTTGTATGGTAGAAGATGTCAGTCACCAATCTGTTGGAAGGAAGTAGGCGAGAGAAAGATGCTTAGATCAGAGCTTATCCAAGTAACTATAGCAAAGATCCCTCTTATTTGTGAGAGACTACTAATGGCATAAAGTATACTGCAAAGTTATGCAAACAAGAGAAGGCGAGACTAGAGTTTGAAGTGAGAGATCGTGTATTTGTCAAGGTTTCACCGACAAAAGGTATGATGAGGTTCGGGAAGAAAGGAAATCTTGACCCGAGGTTCATTAAACCTTTCGTGACCTTAAAGAGAGTGGGTGCTCTCTCGTATGAGTTGGATTTACCCCCAAAGTTGTTTCATGTACACTATATCTTCCATGTAACCATGTTGTGGAAATACATATGTGACCCTTCGCTTGTTTTGGAACATGAGCCACGTTAAATATGTGAAGACGTATCATATGAAGAACAACCAGTGAGACTCCTTGACAAGAAAAAGCAAGTGCTTTGAACAAGGTGACACCATATATGAAGGTCATGTGGTGAAATCACTTGGAAGAAGAAGTCACATGGGAAGGAGAAAATGAAATGAAGTATAAGTACCCGCATCTGTTTCAAAGCTTAAGTACACACCAAATTTAGAGGACTGAATTTCTATAAAGAGGAGAATGTAACGCCCCATGTATGCCTAATCTATTTTAGGTAAGACATTGAGTGAATGGTGTTGGTTTTGGAACAATTAAAACCTATAAAGAATGCATGTTGGTGAGAAATTTAGAGCCTAGTTATGAGACATAACTTGATATTAGAGTGCTCATGGACCTTAGGATTAGAATGGGTCAAAAAGAACCCAAAGGAGTAAAAAATTTCAAAACTGGGAAATTTGGAGTGTTGAAATTATCTGCAACGCTAAAAAATATTTGGAGCGCTCGAGTAAATTTGGAGTGCTTTAGAATCTTAGGTCCCTTGGGAGTTTCTTGAAGCGGTCAAGAAAATTTAGAGTGCTTTAAAATCACGAAAACTAGAGAATATATATATGTGTGTGTGTGTGAGTGAGAGAGAGAGAGAGCGAGAGAGAGAGAGAGAGAGAGAGAGAGAGATCCGAAAATATGATTTTGCCCACCCCTATGTGTTGAGATTCGTTTATGACAAGTTTTAACACCTAAATTATCTAATTTAGATCTAAAAACACTAAAGAAGAGCTAAGGGAGAGAAAAGAGGGAAAATTGAGAAAGGGGAAGAGAATTTCTTCTTCGAAGAGCAATGTGAGTTCAAAAATCTTAAATCTAGTTTGGTTTATAATTGATTTTCAGTTTTCCATTACAGATCCTTGTAGATTCATAAATTTTGATGGTGGATTCATCTTAATCTCAGAGAAAGGAGGAAACACTAAAAGAAATGAGGTTTTGGTGGAAGATCTCCTTGGAACAAAAGGATAAAAGCATTTGTAAGTGAATATACTGAATATACACTTCTTCCTTTTATAGGATCTTAGTCTTATTGAATTTGAGCTTGTTTTAAAAGATTTACTATCTAATCTTTA
This sequence comes from Platanus orientalis, assembly GCA_025762735.1. NCBI lineage: Eukaryota > Viridiplantae > Streptophyta > Magnoliopsida > Proteales > Platanaceae > Platanus > Platanus orientalis. The sequence goes on from JAOXJP010250286.1 coordinate 3,578, forward strand.
TCATTTTTTGAAAAAGTAAGTGGTTATCGAAGATATGCATTGCTTTCATTCTTAGGTTCATAGAAATATGATTATTCAACCTAAGTTTTGATGATCTAAGTGGTAATTCAATGAATTTATTGGTTTCCTTCTCTAGGATCTTAATCCATTGGTTTAAGCTTAAGTTGGGAGATTTTATTACCCTATCTTTATGAATTTGGAAGTGATTCCAATTATAGGATGTTGATGTCTTGGACTGGCAAGTTTGGTGATCTCTACTTTGTGAAGAGAAGTATTGGATTTGGATTGTTGTTTTGATTATTTGAAAAACTTTAATTTTTGATTAATTTTTATAAAAATTCAGATCATGAAGATGATTTTTCACATGATCATCATATGAAATACTAGGATTTAAATCAATAAAGATTAAAAAGAATACCTCAATGACTAAGATAATGATCTGATCCGATCTCCAAAACATCCACACCTGCTCTAGAGCTCTCCATGTTTCTCCCATCTTCAAAAAATTTATAGGACCTATCCTTAACGTGGGTGTGAGATCATTATGGGATTCTTATCCTTAAGCCTAATATCCTTAATTAAATCAAACTACATAAAGGATACTCCATCTTTTATTAATTACAAAATGGCATACCATTAATTGCAATAATCCATGTTATTAATTGCAACTAACCTCTCAAATATAAGAAAATAACAATGAGACATTTCCTTATAGAGATTTCACAAATATGTTCTTTCACTACACAATATTCCTTAATGACCCTAAAGATGATAAAATAATCACCGCCTAACCCCTCTAGCCATTAAATATTATCATTAGGAACTTAATGAATTGATTAGACTTCTAAAACATTCATTGGACAAAATATTTTTATAAAATAAATTTATTTACATAATAAATTAATTTTAAAATAATTTGACAAACTCTTTATAAAAAAACCATTGGTACTAGATTTTCTTACCCAATCAAATTACATATATCATAAACTGAATATTCTCCTACTTGAGGGTAGTTGACTCCTTGGAAATTTAAATCATCTCTAGTATCATGTAGGCTATCCAAACTATCCATGATATAGTCTCCAATTAGGCATCACTGGTTGGTAGCTTAAAATAACGAATAAGACAACTTAGAAAATTACAAACCCCTCAAGTCTAAGGACAAGTCTACAAATATAAACAATACTTATCTTGACAATGATGTTTTACCAAGTGTGTTCATAACAAAACTCTTTAATAAATTTATATAATGCACCCACATGCAAGCTTAAGAGTCTCACTCTAGTCATTGAGATTACATTACGCCATCACATGAAAGCTCTATAGGTAGCAACCCAATAAGTGATGTGTCCAGCACCACCCACAGTTGTAAAATTTTAGGTCTACAAGAACTAGATTATCATATCTCTCTACACATTTCAATGTGTTTGGCATCTACTATGTTAGCTGATGACTATCTATCTCATCTCATGAGATCAAATAATTACCCATATTAAGAAATAATTACATAAGATGATGGGACAAAAGGTTCTTATCAACTTTGAAAAACAACAAATTTTCTTATATTTTATGTGAATGGATTTGTCAGCACACAAATTTCTAAAATGGATTCCAAGGATTTAGATGGGAAATAAGGTTTCCCATGGTGTACCTTTGATTTTCTCCTTTGAATTTATGAAATCTATTATCTCTACTCAATTTATCTATGGTTTTATGATTAGTCTCCATGATTTACAAGTTTTATAGCATGCATATATATTCATCTCGTATATCTATTGCTTATTTTAATAGATTCTCATTACTTCTTCATACATGTAAAATTGTTATTAATTCTATCAATTTCAGTGTTAGAATCTTAGAATTCTTGTCAATGATTGAGAATCATATCCATTGAAAGTTTTGGTAGCTTAAGCATGTTAATTCTATCCATGTTTACTTCGGTATTTTTGTGAAGCATCTTCTCAGGATTTTCTATATGAGTTTTGAATCATTTGAGCTACCTTGTTTTATCTTTAATTGCATTTGGAATGAAAATGTTTTTATTCCATAGATCTCTATATGCCATTAGATTGTGCCCAGCATCTATACTTGCATTTTGGTTTTGGCCTCAAAACATGAGATTTTGCACATTCACATATGGTTTCATATGTGGGATTTGGACATATAAACATATTTTACATAACATACTTATGTAGTAGTTACATTACTTTATATAAACATGGATTTGACAGTTTTTCTTTGGACATGTAGATATGACATGATACCCCTATATGGGAATTGCCCTTTTGCAACCTCGAAGACCCTTACATGGGTTGGCCAGATGTGACCCCGAAGACCCCTTTGTGGGTTGGTCTTTATGACCCCTTAAGTACCTCGTCATCAGGTCTCAAAATAGGTGCAATCAGGTACCCAACAACTGGGTCACATCAATAAGTAGAGAAAGTCTTTGTGACCCCTTAGGTACCATTTCACCGGGTCACATAATCGTAGGTGCAATCAGGTACCTAATAACCGAATCACATTAATAGGCGATGATTGTCTTTATGATCCTTTTAGGTATCCAATCACCGAGTCACATTAATAAGTGAAGATAATTTTTATGACCCTTTCGGGTACCCAATCATCGAGTCACATTAATATGTGAAAATGATCTTTATGACTCTTTCAGATACCCAATCATTGGATCACATCAATAAGTGAAGACGACCCTAGTAGCCCAATATTCCTTTATTGATTGATCTTTGGACCCTTAGGTACCAAATCATTGGGTCATGTCAATAGGTGAAAACATTTTTTTAGCTCATATACCCATTCATGGGATATTTACAAGATTTAGCTTTATTGAAACCCTCATGGGTTGACATTTGTACAAGCTGTGATTTATTGAAACCCTAATGGGTTGATCATTTGTACCTAATTTTGGTTTTATCGGAACCCTTACGAGTTGATTATATGCTTTCGGTATTGGTTTTATCGGAATCCTCATAAGTTAATTACATGTTTCGGTTTGGTTTAACTGGAATCTTTCATAGGTCATGTTGCATCTGGTTTTAGTATTTGGTGCAGACCCTTGTGGGTTAGCATATAGCTTATGCATGATTTGGTTTATTTGAAAATCTATATGGTTATTTTGAATCATAAATATACTTTAAATCATAGTAAGGATATATGTATAGAACTCTTGTTGCACATGTATATGCATTTAAAATTCTTACTCTGTCATGATTTGTCATATTTGCTACCATACTTGTCTTAGCCTCTCTTTTCAGATGTATATTTTGTAAACCCTCATACAAAACCCATCATGCTTACCTAAAATTGACACCCCCTTTCAAATTGATTAACAAGGGAGGTACGCACGTGATCACGAGGAAGATGGTTGGGCACAAGGCTTGGATGCCCTAACATGTTTATTTACATTTCCTTAGAAGTGATATCCAATGACTTGTAGATTGACTGCTTTATTTTGGACATATACATATTCCTTTGATTTTTAGTTCATGATATAAAGTTTCATTTGACACTTTTGATATTAGAGAGTTAGCACACTTTTGGATGGTGTTTGTACATTATGGACAGTTGGCTCATTTTAGGAGCCTTACTTTTGATATATGGATAGTGTGAGGTTATCTTGGATAAATTACCCATAGATGAATATTTTTAATTTCCACTACACTTGGTTATATTTGATGGAGACTTATGGATTTGTCTTGGAATTAATTAATTTGTTGCATATAGGTAATATAAATGATGAGTAAAAGTGAAATCCACTACTATATATAAACGTGAATGGTTTGGACATTATGTAAATACTTTCATTGTGACATGTTTTAGATAATGGGACTTAAAGATTTTAAAATGAATAATAAAAATTTTGTATAGGAGAAAAGAGAGGACATGGTAACACTTCAAAATCGGGATCTCCCCATAGCAAGATATGGGTTCGGGTGTGTCATCCAGTGTCACCATCTGGATTCAGCCATGAATATGGGCCTTGGATCTAGATTGTAAAAAAATTATTTCAACTGAACCCTTATAGTTTAGAAATTTATAAGTGAAGCCATTCCTATAGTTTATTGTACAAAGCAAATCGTCCACCATCATATTCCATATAAGATGATAGGATTGGATAAAAGTATCATTGTCAGTTTGTCACCCTCCTAACTTATGTCATGGTTTGTGCATGATCCTTGTTGGATACTTGGACTCCCAAAACATTTGGATTTTTTAATGAAATTAAAAAATTTTGATGAAAATTCTCTATAAAATACCAAGGTCATGGGTTTTCTGAATCCAATGCACTAAAATAATCATCTTGAATATTATTTCTAATCATGATGGTGGATTCTTTGTTGGGCCTTCACTTATATGTGATTCCTTACAAACTAACACATTAGTAGATAGCCCTTGATTAGGCATCATCCTTTGGTATCATCAAAACTATATAGATCACATGTGGACATGTGATCCCCTCTACTTAAAGGATAAATTGCCAATTGTGTGAGAAAATCTCTAAAATCTTAAGGATGATCATGTCCATTGAGTGTTCTAAACGATGTACTACCCTAGTAGTTTAGATGTACTACCCTACACTGCATATATAGTAGCATGACATATGTTAGCCTTATGTGAGTGTGACACCTAATCAACACCCATAATTGAGAACAATTTAAGACATAAGACACTGAGAGTCCATATCTCTTGTTAGTGATATGATATCACTAGTAAATGCTTTCTATAATTATGCCAATGGTTTTTATGTCATCATCACATATGACAGGAAATAATGCACCCATAAAACCATACATATGTAATAAAGAAGTTATCCATTCTTCAATAAATAAATCATTAAAATATTCAATGACTTTTGATGGTATATATATCTAATGATATCCACTTGTACTCAAATCCAATAATGTATATGTCTTACACCCGTATTGACTATTTTATAAACACCTTTTTTGATAATAACTTTGTCAATGGACCCACACATCATATGTAGTGATATATTCTTCGTCTATTATAGAATTTGTGGCCGTCTCCTATTAGTAATTTCTCAATCCTATTACTTATGGTAAAGATGGACCTTGACGTGGACCTCCTATCATCACCAGATAACAAATTTTAATAAATATACCCCTCAACTAATGGACAATCATCATTATAAATCAAACATTAGTGTTTAGTCCTTTAAGATACTTAAATATGTGTTTTACTACTACCTAAGTGTTTATGCCCAAGATTTCTTAGTCCCTATTCACTACATGTACTACATGGCTGATTTCAGGTATAATACACAACATCGCATACTTTATACTCCCTATAATAGAAGCTTTCATCATTTCCATGTCATCGTGTGCTTGAGCTGTTATCCTCTTGGAGAGGGTGATTTCATGAAAAGTAGGCATAGACTCTTTTCTTGGAATCATGGATGTTGTACTTGCTTAATATCTTATTTATGTAGTTATCTTACAAAAAATCATTCAGTCTCTAAATAATTTAAGTTCAAGAATATAATATGTTTCTTATAAGTATTCTATGGAAGAAAGTGACTAGAAAACCAAAATTTTACTTTTGACAACATCATTCCCAATGAGTAAGATATTGCCAACATATAGTACCAGTAATGTAACTGCATTGTCATTGTCTTTCTTGTAAACATAAGCCTGATCTTGATTTTAAAGGAAACCAAATGATTTGATTGCCTCATCAAATGAAAATAACTCTTAGAAACTTGTTTTAGACCATATATTGATCTTTTTAATTTCATGACATATGATCTTAACCATTGAATACAAAGTCTTTCAATTAATTCATATAGATATCTTCATCAAGATACCCATTTATTTAAGAATGTTGTTTTGATATCTATCTAGAAAATCTCATAATCATAGTACATATCTATAGCCAATAAAATCTTGATAGACTTCAACATAGCTCTTCATATCTATAGCCAATAAAATCTTGATAGACTTCAACATAGCTCTTCATAATAAATTTACTCTTTTTTATTGTACCATTTTGCCATTAGTCGTGTGTTATAGGTCTCTACCTTCCCAAAGGGGCATATCTTTCTCTTGTAACCCCACTTGAATTTAATGGACTTTATGCCTATTGGTGGTATAATAAAGTTCGAACATCATTGGCATATATCAAGTCTTCATTACATATACCCATTTGTTTTCATTTTTTTTATATTTCCCATTGTCGTAGTTGCTAGGATTATTATCTAACTTTTATGAAATCATAAAAAATATTTTTTCTAGACACAAGTTTAATTGAAAGATGATTGATCTTGTTACTACGAAAAATTAGGATTCATGTTTGGGATATAGCAACTAAAGGTTTAGAATTATTAAGAATTTATGACATGGTGTCCACTGAAGTCTCAAGTTGTTCTTTAACAACTAGCCTATTTGTTAGGCATACATCAAGTCTTCATTACATATACCCAATTATTTCCCTTTTTTATTGTTCATCGTAACAGTTTCTAGGATTATTATATAACTTTTATGAAATCATAAAAAATAATATTTTCTAGATATAAGTTTAACTGAAAGATGATTGATCTTGTTAGTATAACAAATTGGGATTCATGTTTGGGATGTAGCAGCTAAAGGTTTAGATTTATTAAGAATTTATGATATGGTATCCACTAAAGTCTCAAGTTGTTCTTTAAGAACTAGCCTATTTGTTATGCCACATCCAAGAATGGAGTCTTCCTCTATGAAGGTAGCACTCTACTTACAAACAACTTTTCCTCATTGGGATTATAAAATAAACCTAATATGTAACACTCTGCATGTGTCTAAGTCACTTAAAGCATGACAGTGTGAGAATGAAATGAGACGTTGAGTGGTTTAGGACTTAAAATTGAAATGTAATATGATAGAATATAGTGATTGGGACTTAGGAAGGACATAGACAAAGAGAGGTCCAAGGGAATTAAGAAAAGAAAAACATAATAGTTCAACCATTCGAAATTTCCTTCGAGCATTCGAACAAATTTCTGAACGCACAAGTGTACCTTAGGCGGTAATTAAAACATTTTGCCTAAACATTCAAAAAAATATTTCGAACGCTTGAGTATATCAGAGGCGTTTAAAATACGTTCTGCTCAAACATTCAAAAAAACTTTTGAGCGTTCGAACCAGTTCAATCGTTTAAACAAATTTTTGAACATTCGAAAGTCGCAAACCAAGAAAAATATATATGTGTGAAATTGCGATTTTTTCCTTCTTTGCATGTGAGATTTGATTGATTTTAATATAAAACCTCTAGACTACCCAATTTATACCCAAAATACAGTAGAAAGAAGTAAGGGAGAAGAAAAAGGGAGAATTAGGAAAGAATATGAGAAATCTTTCTCTAGAGAGCAAGGTAAACCTCGATCTAGCTCAATTAAGGATGAATTTGTGAATTTTTAATAATTGTTCTATGAGATCTATAGTTTTTTTATTATGGAACCATGTTTGAATTATAGAGAAAGGAAGTGAAGAGTGAATTCATTGGGAGTTTTTCACAGAGATTGAAGAAGAACAAAGAAATCAAGTGTAGTAAGTAATTATGCTAAATATGCATTTGTTTTTCTTTCTTATGACCTTAGTGTCATGTGAATTTTAGAGATCCTCAAGTGTTTCAAGTGGATGTGTAAGAATTACCATCATTTTCTCATTTGATTGTTAGATCCATGAGTTTTCATAAGTTTCCTTCAAGGATTCCAAGTGAACTTGTATGAATCTCATTCAAGGTTCTTCCATCAATGGATGTAATCAATAACTTTGCCCCCCTTCATTTTGGTTTTCTTTTATAAGTTTTGAGACCTAAACTCCTCTTTGTGAACACTATAATTGGTTAAGAAACTCCTTCTACATGGCATCCCAATTTAGAATAGACCCGTTTGGGAGATTGGAGTACAATAGGAAAGTGGCACCTTTTAGTGATTGAATGAACAATCTAAGCATGAGTTCACCATTGTGAGAAATCATTCTACATCTTAACTTGAAGTGGGTGAGATGTTACTTCAGGTCAGTAGTCGCTTTAAACATTCTAAATGTAAGTTAAGTGAACCTTAGAGGCAATGGCATGAGATCGATTTATTCTGGATACAATTGAGACAATATATGCATTTTTTATTCATCCCTAATCTTTATGGTATTAACATGATCGTAAATCATATTTTCTACAAATGAGATGAATTCAACTGTAATGCTAGACATAGATGGCATTGAAGGTACATCTCCCTGTGACGATTGTTACTGAGTATAGTGGGCAGACTGCCCTTGTCAAGGTATGACTATATATGCCAATTCTCTTGGTGGCATGGGGGGATATGAACCTCCCATATTTGGCACATCTTTAAAAGGGGTTATATGTGGCCCTATATTGGCATGTTGCATAAAGACATGGATTATGCCCCTGCATTTGGTATTTAGTAGAAAGGTGTAGATTGTTCCCTTGTAGGAGGAACTGAAGTGTGTCGCCTTTCTTCTACCAGGGAATGAATCATTCCCAATACTAGTGGGATTGTAGATTATGGTAAAATTTGGGAGATTATTGAATGTCTTGGGAGCATTAGTTTCTGGGGCATAGGCTGGTGAACTTTTCTTATCATTCATTATGTTACTCATGACAAAGTTTAGCTTGTTATTCATTTTGGTAATCATCTCATTCTTTTTCTTGTTCAGTTGTTTGAGTTATCAAATGGTTTTTTTTTTGTCCTAATTCACTTCGGACTTAGAAACACTGTCTTGATGTTTCAAAAGTGAATTTTTCTAGACATTATCCCCTTCATTATTTATTGTAGAAGTGGTATTGACGATTATTATACCACTTTGAACTAGAGATGTTTTTGGCATTGGCATAAACTCTTTCTCTTCCTTAAACAACGAGTTCGAACATGTAAGTAGCTTGGAGGGGACAAAGATTAGTGACCCTTCATGTCCCCGTGTTGAGTAGTTGAATACCGGGATCTCTTATGTCTTGGCATATTGAGGCTGAAGGCTAGTGAAAAATCTCGTTTGGATGGATTGAAAACATGAGATTTTCTATGAGTAGAATTAGAAACTTCTAACCCAATGGAGGGTGATATAGATAGCCTTCTTAGATTTTCATTTATCCTTAGAGTGCTTATTTATCCATAATTCATGTTTCCATAGAGTGGGTCGGATGGGTTCAACTTCCTTTCGAATTGATGCCTCTTCCCCTTCCTCTTAATCTAGCATTGATCACCATGACAAAGGCATATATGGGTCATGCCAGACTGAATAGCTTTCCCTTTCCCATTTGAAGGGCATAAGGAGTTTCATCGTTGGCATAAGTAGGAAAATATGAATCTTATCTATGTTGGTGATTCCAAGGGAATCTCTCCTTTTCAGGTTGCTTAACCTAACCTTTTAACTTCTGCTAGCAACATAAATCTGACCAATGTCGATGCTAATCTCTTTTGGTTTGAATAGGATCATGTTTTCCTCAAACTAATACTTAATATGTAATGGCCCGAGTCCCTTTTGATCACGAGAGGTAGAGGTTGTTGTTCCATTCTTATGTTTCCTTATTCAAATAGAGATTTATCTAGATAACCTACTTGCATGAGTAAATTTCTTCTGGTGCCATGTACCCTTACCCAAAATTTTAACTTAGATTGGTTTGCCTGAATGAGGTATTGGGCTTCTTTTGCTTTATTTACCTCTGCTCGCATTTACCCCTTATTGTTAAACAGGTTAACGTAAACTAGCAAGTTTTATATATTTCTTGTATCTACTCATCTGAGTGGACTTCTCGCATTTAGATTTAGTTGTGCGGGCCAAGCTATCTACATGAATCAGTTGTTGACTTCTTTTTGGGGATATCCTCTTATTAAGAGGTCTCACTTTACCCGAGTTGAGTTGTGTTATCGGGTTTTCTTTCTTCAACTATTTGATTTTGATGATTCAACAACCTTTGTTTCTATTGGGAATACTAGCTTGTCTTGCACAAATTTCTTCTTTTAGCTATGGGGCCACATCACTACTTCAGTCAGTTTATTATGACATGGGATTTCTACTCGTGAGAGATTGTTTGGGCCTACTCACACAAATAAATTATATCCTATGGGTGGGAGAAGTTTTGGGCTCAACCACTAAGAAGGTCCTTATCTTCTTAGTTGTGGGAGCTGATTTATGCTCAACCGTGAGGATGAACATAATGTTTTCATTCGCATGAGCTAGTAGCTTGACCAACCGGATTAGGGAGGCTATGATGTCCTTGGGTTTAAGGGACCAATAGGTCCAACCCTTTTGTAGATGATGTCTTGGGGATGGTCTCAATGGAATTATGGCCCATGAGTAGCCCGGTTTGATGCCCATAACAACCCCTTATGCTATACTTGGGTAGGTGGAGGCAATATTTGACCCATAGTAAGGCCAAAACCCTTTGAGGTCAAAGATCTCTAGAGATGTTGGGGAGGTGATCTTAATGCTATGTGAAGGGGTTGCTGAAGAAATCACAAAAGTATTTACATGGGAGAGACCCCTTTGTACCACTTTGCGGCCATTATAGACCAAGATGGTGTAGGTCCATTGAGTGTTGGTGTTATTTGTGTCAGTTGTGGATTTCCTACACAAACAAGAGATTTCTTAGAAATACAACTAAGTGTCCATCTAACAAATATGAGAGAAGAGAAGGGTCCCATCGAGCATGCCAGAAATTTGTACACATCAAATTTCATAGCGTTTATGTTGCTGTGAAATATAAGTTTACATATTACCCCTTCAACATATTGAATAGTTTATTATTTTATATAAGGAAATTACTTTTCCAAACTCAGATTTTTGAACATGTTAATTACGTCTCCTTCTATATAGAGGAAGAAGAAAATCTCTTATTAAGGCTCCATGGACATGCAATACAAGTAAGAGATAAATATGGAAAAAGATGTATTTCATTGATGTATTTTATTACATATGGAATGGATACAAAGAGAAAAGAAAGGTAAAAAAGGGACATCTTCAGTATGATACTCATATGGAGTAATCATATAGTACAAGGTTTTTACATCACTTTGTTGAGGCCATCTTCTTCTCTTTCTTCTTGTACTACTACAAGGAGTTGGTCATGCAAGACTTGGAGCTTCAAGACGAGCAAGAGAGAAAGTTGTATCCTTTAGGATTGGATATTTTTTTTCTTTGTATATGTCATTATATATCTATTACATGCATGAGAAAGTTGTATCCTCCAGGATTGGATCTATATTTTTTCAATGTATATGTTTCTGCATATCTGTTGTGTGTATGAAATTTTGTTTTATATAAGAAAAAGTTTCAAGGTGTTAAAGTCCTTGTAGGATTCTTTAGATGATCACATTCTTTCATTGGTCTTTAGGAGTCTATCTTTATATGCAACTATCTGTGGTATGTCCACACCTTTGATCTTGTTCCCACGAGTAAACCTAGTTGGAATGAGTAGTCTTCTTTGTACATGACTTTTCATTTTGTCTCCCACAAGTAGAATTTGTAGTCTTGTTGTTGTTGGAAATTGGTTTAGACAAAATTTAAATGATGGATTCTATCATGTTTTCTTAATCCTTATATGTATTTAACAAATTTTTGGCATCTTGAAGAACTAGAATGTTTGAATTGAACCTTGCTACTTCTAAGATTTTCCTTTGAGTTTTGGACACATTTCATTAACTCATAAGCATGAAAAATGACACATGTCACCTTTCTATCATCATGCATTGTTTTACTTGCACGACCCAATTTTTACTCTCATGAGTTGGATTACATATGGTGCTCACACATGTGTTGTGTGAACTTCATTTGATACTTGTACCATGTGTCAAGTATTATATGATGCTTTCGAAAATATTGGAAAGGCTTGTAAAATCCTCATCCGAGCGAGCAGTATGCCACATGTCACCTTTCTGGCGGCTCTATTGGTGGGAATACAGTTTATCCCATGTGTAGCTTGCTAATCATTTTACTCGTTGGGCTGGTTTTCTACTTATGTGAATTGAATTTTGCCATGCATCATTGTTGATGTCAGCTTCATTGGGCCATCCACATGCGCATTAAATGCACATTGTATCATTATTTGTTTGAGATGGTGATTTGGTGCATCACGAAGTACTTTTCCTCATGTTTATTAAAATCCATTCCAACAATCTCATTTTAATATATTTACAAGACTGCCATCATAATTAACTAATGCCTAATCTACCCATCATGACTCAAGATTAGCCGAGACTATGAAAGTCCTATTTTTATACATATGAAGGAACTTTTTTTTCCCTTCTTTCAACTTCTTATCTATGCTTCTCTACTTGGGAGAATCCGTTCAAGAAGCTCCCAAGCTAAGCGGAAAAGGAAGGAGATGAGAAAGAATGAAGATAAGAGGGTGTAGATCTCCCTCTCTATTTCGTATCATCAAGAGGATTGTCACTTCTCAACCTAGCTCGCTCATTCATTTCAACTTCAAGAAGGAAAGCTCTCCAAGACTTTAAACTTCAAATATGTGTAGACCTTCCAGGTAAGTATTCTTATATCTCTATATTGGTCATCTTTTTTTTTTTTCCTACCATTCTTATTATCTATTTCTCTATGTTCTTCTTTATAAAGTGTGCAAACAACATCATTCTTATGTTTATTTTGTCATTTTACTTTGTTTTATATATGTTTTAGACATGTTTTAGGAGTCTTTTTGGTTTGTCAGTTGATTGTATGTGTGTTGGATAAACTTCTTTTGTAATGGCGTTTATTATTCTCTCTTTGACATACAACGGTTGATTATGATCACCTACTACAGCCTTGTGGGTAATCATAACCAACCATAGACTGCTTTGCGGGTAACCCATCTCTTTCTCACATTTTCTATTATATTGTTAGCATACTTTGTATTTTATCATCATATTATGTATACATGCCATTTATGAGAATACATGTGTAACAATATGATTCATCCAAACCCCCATTTTTGGAAAAAATAATTATGCCTATGTGAGACCTAGGCCCCGTGGGTATTCGTGAAAATTCATAAACCTCTTACGGGTAGTCATGAACACTCGTAGAGACCTTACGTCATGAACCCCTAAAGCACTGCATACTTTGTAAGCCTATTATATCTCTTATTACTTGAGTATTAACATGCAACATTAATATTCAGACAATGGCACAATACCTAAGGTATAGACACCTCTTATCCCATATTAAACAACAATTGTAAGGCCTATAAACATTCAAAAAACACATAATATGAAGTATCATTATAAGACATGCATATTGGGTGCCTAACACCTTTCCTAAATATATCAAAAAAAAAAAAACTTACCTTAAATCTCAAGTTGTGGATCAACACTAGAGTCATGCCCTATTAAGACTTATATCATGCTTGCCACAAGACCCATAATGAGGAAAACAATATCTAATTTAATCGTTAAAGAAAATTGATTGTGACTCTGAAATATGATACTACACACACTTGTACACCCCTTACAAAACTATATGCGGGTTGGTCTTGGTAAATCAAACCCATGCTACCCTTTGGTTATGTAGACTTGAGTTGTAATCGCTTAGTAACATAGGGGGTCCACATCAATATTATGAATTGTATCGATTTACATAAAATGGGTGGAATAACCTTCGAAGTGGGATGCCTAGGGGTAGAGGAGGACCTAATGCACTCAATTTCCTTTATCTGCCTTTCCTTGGTGTCCAAACATAGTAATAATCATCGGGGCTACATACTACTTTGTTTTGATTCAACAACTAATAACTAGTAGTTATACATACTAAGGTATTCATTATCATTTTCTCTTATGATATAAGATCTAATATATCATGTTATTATATTTGATCTGCTTTTTGAGTACTATATTATAAAAGCATAACTCCCCATATACAAGATAAACCTATTATAATGCTTATCTGTTAGTCTAATTATGTAAACACTCTTAATTATTGACTTTCTACAACATAATTAATGTCTTCAATACCTATGAGGCTTGAAATGACTCATCTTGAGTTTTGCTCTCAAACCATATCTAGCCAGTGTTATTTAAATTGTTTCAAACATATGCTTTAGAAAAGGATTACATTGAGTCAATCTGGTTAACATGTTGAACTCTCTTAATTTTTTAAAACCGTTTTTTATTTCTTTCTCCTCTCCTTTATACTCTTTCCCTTCATCCTTTTTTTTTCCATTTTGCTCCTCATAAAAAAGGAGAAAAGAACACATTTTTTCTTTTCCATTTGTACAAGTTTGGTATATTTGAATTGAACCTCCTTGGTCAACTTGGTTAGTAGAATTTTCCTAGCTTAATTGCCTTGATCGATCCTTTTAATTATCATGATTTGATGTTTGATTTGTCAAGACTACATTGACAAAAAACATCCTTTTATGATTAGGCCTACAATTGTCACCCTATATGGATCATATAGTATTCCTCTTTCTCATGCAGATTAATTTTTTTTAGTTTAATAAAATTGCCTCTACCCCAAAAAGGTGAACCTACTTCCAAGGAATGTATAACATTGGATTATTTTAAATGAGTAGGTTTGTTAAATTTATATTAGGAGGTATGATTGCATATTAAGGTGATTCAAGAGGAGGTTTACATGGTCTGGATCAAGATGAGCCCAAGATTGGTTAGGAGCCTATGAACCAATGCCAAAGTTTGGTATGATTCATCACAAATCAAGACAAGTAGTACTCTAGTCTAGTCCATGAATAAACTACATGGCCTAAACTTAAGCTTACTTTTGATGAAAAACTATTTTTCATGTCTAGCCCATTTATTTATTAGGCCACAATTTATAAACTCAAGTCCAACATGTCTATTGTTTCTTGGAGTTAGCATGTCTATTGTTTTTAGAGTTAGTTGAAGCTTAATTCAAATAGTTTTGGGATAGGATGCTTCTTGGGGTAGCTTAGGCATACACCTCTATGGAGAGTAGGAGTATAATTTTAACCAAGATGAGTTACTTGAGGTTAGCCTGAGTCTTGTATGATCTATGTTGACATGTATGGGGTTTTTGATGGGTTCTTAGGCCTAGAATGGGTTTACTCAAATCAAACTAAAATTTGAGCTCAAGCTTGGCTAATCAATTAAAACCTTGGGACAGTGATATGAATCCGACACAATACAAAAAATAAAAAAATAATAAAAGAAAGAGGAAAGAATAACTACTTCGAGGGTGGGGACCTCCAAGCTGCAAAGGGGAAATTTGTATTAATCTTCTTTCCCTTTTACATGACTAAATGCCATAGCAATATAAAATTCAAACCTTACCTAATCCATGCCTACCAACTTTCAAAACAAATAGGCTAAACTAAGAATTAATAAGAAATGGAATAAAATAAAAAGGAATTATTTGTAGGAATTCTATCATTCCGCCACCTAGAAGCACAACCTTGTCTTCAAGATTGAAAGCTGGAAAAAAAAAAGAAAAACACATTGTATTAATGAGATGGGATATCTGAATGACTAACGATGGCTTCAATCACTTGATTATGATCACTATCATCATTATTTTTTGCTTCATTTTCATTAGGCCAATTTCTTTCCATAGGGAATAATTATTTAACCTTGCATGAATCATTATTTTTTTGCTTCATCTTCATTAGGCCAATTTCCTTTTATAAGGAATAACTATTTAACCTTGCATTGATGGCTTCGATTAAATTTTTCATCCATCTCCGTTGATGAGAACCATTTGATGGTTATAATAGTAATTGTAGACAACCAATTTAGAACCACTACCAGTATAAGTGTATGAACAACTAAAACTGATGCAGTAGTTGGATGAAGGAACTTTCCCATATTAGCATGTGTTGGATGTTGAAATGTATATAGTTTATCCAACTTTGTGTGAAAGACTAATATCCTAAATCAATGAATTAGGTTCCAAGATTTTTACCTCACTATGGATGTTATCTTAAAGACCGCTAGCAAAACAATCTATCATGAATGACTCAAGTAGTCAGTTGTGCTATTAGCTAAATGTTCAAATTCATCTTGGTAGTCTTGCATTGATCCCTTCTATTGCGGCTTTGCAAGTGCTTTATCAAGTTTGGTATATTCAGATGCCCAAAATCAGGTTCATATAGTCAAATATAAATCCTCCCAATTCCATGATTTGATGGAGTTCTCTATCTATTGATAACAATATATTGCATTTTTCTTAAGATGAAATGCAGTGAGTTGTATCTTGTTATCATCAAGCATTGAATTATAAGAGAAAAATAACTAGGCTTGATAGGCCCAACTAAGAGGATCTTCACCATTAAATCAAGGAAAATCAACTCGGGTATAACGAGTTTATATTGATTTTGCACTCCCATTTGAAGGCTGTAGGGTTGAATTTGCCACATGTGATCCAGATATTATTGATAGGGATTCTATAGATGAGCTTGATGTCTTTGTATTTTGAGCTAGCAATATTAGTGAATCCTTGGATCTTCGACATTTGGTATTTAAGGTCCAAAAAATTATGTTTAGTGATCAACTGTTGTTCATTCATTGTCTCCTTAGGTGTGACTATATTCACCTAAAGTTTATCAATTCTTTTTGCATACGCATGTTGGCTATAGCGGATCAAACTGGATTTGATAGCAAATGATATGAACCTAGACACAAGTAAGCAATAAAAAAATAAATAAATAAAGAAAGAGGGAAGAAGAACCACATTGAGGGTGAGAGCCTCCAATTTCCAAAGGAAATTTTTTTTATTAATCTTTTCTTCCTTTTACATGACTTAATGTTTTAGCAATATATAATTCAAACTTTACCTAATCTACGCGTACCAACTTCCACAACAAATATGGTTAAACTAGGAATTAATAAGAAAGTAAATAAAATGAAAGAGAATTATTTATGAATCTAATAAGATGGCTCAACCAAAATTTGAAATTCTATGGATTAGGGATGAGATTTACAGGTTGACATAAGAGGATGGCTGGCCCACAGTTGCAATCCTATTAAGGATGAGTTATGACCTAAGTCATCTTTTTCTCTCTCTCTCTCTCTATCTGTTTCTCTCTCTCTTGTTTTTTTTTTCTTTTTCGAGTAGTCAAGATAATCAGCCCCATTTGGTTGCAATGAAAGTTGCAATTTACAATGGAAAATATCCAAATTTTCTATCAAAACTTTCTTAGTGGTGTTTGGTTGTCATTAGAAAATTATCTTGAAGATTATAATTTTCTAAAATTTTCTAACTATATGACCATGCGACTATAAAATTAAAAAAATCTCCATGAAAACCAAACAACCCAAGAGTTCTTTACTTCATTTTTGTATGCTTTCTCTACTTGCATACATGGGCATGGCTTACGAGAAGCGTTCTCCTTAATGCTTTTAGTCATGATGTAAATGCTCTATGATCTCATCTGTTTGGCTAAGCCTTAACACTAAAGGATACTCATAGACAAGTTAGGGCTATCAATTGGGCTGGGTTGGCCCAATGCCTGACTTGTCTAGCCTTTGGAATGGGCAGGCTGGGTAAGTTGAACTTCAGGCTCGAGTTTTAGGCCAGAAGTAATTTTCGTGCTGTGCTGGGTTCGGTCAGAATATTTTATCCCGAAGCCCAGCCCACCCCTACCCAAAGTTTAACTATTATACGAAGCCCAAGCCTGGCTCAAAACATGTCCGACCTAATTTATATTGAATATCCACCGATGGATAAATAAAATCAACAATGTTTAGAATATACTAAAGTCTTCTAACCCAAATCGTTTTATCCTTAACATGCTTGTAGTCTTCCTTCTATGGCTCTACCCATTGTCTCTCATCGTAGTTTCTTGACTGATTGTATTGTGAATGCACATTGGCTCGGACTAACGTTTTCAGAGGATTCCTTTTGCATAAATCTTTGATCTCTCTATTCTCAACTCCCTCAGCACTCTAATCACTTCTATTCCATTTTAGATCTCTTCTTTCTTCACTCTTTCATCCATCTTGTCTCTCATCCTCTGTTGTCTCAAGTTTTCTCTTTCCCAACCATGCTCTCTCTTGTCCTCTTGTGCTTCTCCAACAAGCTTTCCTCGTAGGCTAGCCCTACCTTCCAAGTGGCCTTTGTGGGGGTTTCCCCAAGGAATGCCAAGGAGAACTAGAACCAATCTCATCCCATCTTGTCCCATCCATCCGAACCTCATCAGCCTGCCACCATAACCTATAATAGGGGAAAAATTTGTGGTTAGCACAAGGTAGCTATTTTGGTACAACATGATGATCAGTAATGAAAGTAAGATTGGGCCGTTAACTTCCGGCTAGCCAGAACTCGGCCTGAAGCTAATTTGTTACATTGGGCCAAGTTCAATCAGAATGACTTGGGCTGAGCTTGGGCTTTGATTGCGGTAGGGTTAAACTTAGCCCGCCCCAGTCCAGCCCGATTGATAGCCTATGACTAGCTTTCCACATTGAAAGATACAGTCATACACATATTTAGGGGATGAAATCGTATGCGCCACGCCCCCTGATGGGACACTCGGGGGCAGAATCAATTCACTTTTTGGAGGTTTTTG
>JAOXJP010250307.1:0-22071 GCA_025762735.1 Platanus orientalis
CCGCCCCCCTTTGCGATGCTCAGGAGTCGAGACAGAGGGGGAAACCAATTCACTTTTTGGGGGGTGAAGTGACAACTCCAAAAGTGAATTGATTCTCCCCCTCTGCCTTAGCCCTCGTAAGTCACAGAGGGGGAGTTGCAGAGGATTTCAGGCCATAATTATCAGCCCAGCCTGATGAGGTTGGTCTGACCGTGCGGGATCACCCGTGTGGCCGTGTGTAGGCTTACCATGGAAGTAAATTTCTTGTTCCCCAAATTTGTCTGTCCTCAAATGTGCCCATACGACGCTGGTATGTTGGTATGTGGTGCTTTTTATTTATTTTTTTTTTTTTTAAAAGGTACCTAACTTTTTCATTTGAACACTTTTTCACGGTTTACACCCTATACACCTAGCCTTTGTGTTTGAAGACACATGGGGCCAAGAAAATACGGGGACAGACACATTTCCTCCCGCTTACCAATCCATGGGAACTTCGGATGGAAGCTGTGTTTCGTGCTTCTTATCATAGATTTTTAAGATAGTAGCCGGAGAGAGAGAGGGAGGGAGGGTGAGAGAGAGAGAGAGAGAGAGATGACACCGGGAGTGTTGTGCAGCAGCTCGATTCTTTCTCAGACAATCAAACCCTTCCCTTCAATTTCTTCGCTCTCTTCTCCTCAGTGTTTCTATGGGAGACGAAGAGACGCCTTCAACAACAACAACAAAACCAGCAGCAGCAGATGCTCCCATAGCCTGATAACCATAAGAAGAAGAGACGGTGGAGGAGCTGCCCACAAAGAAACGATAGCGCCATCGCGTACTCGTACATTTGTGTGTAAGGCCCAAAAGGCCACAACCTCAAAACAACCTCCTGAAGAAGGTGGAGAGGCTGTACGAAGACGAGCCCTGCAGCTCGTCCTGTGGGCCACCGAAGGAATCTACATCTTGTGGCTCTTTCTCCTTCCTTATGCCCCGGTACATCTTTCCCCTTTCCCCATTTCAATCTCTCTCTCTCTCTCTCTCTCTCATTGATTGGCTGTCAATTAACTTATCTAATCCAATTCAGGAGAACAACTATGCACTCATCCACTGTGAAACTGTTTGCGAAAATAAATTATGTGCGATAATGTTTGCAAAGTAATTGAATGTTAACATGTGAATGCGGTTAAAGTATATTGTACTGAGGTTTCTGTTCACATGGGGTTTAGAGAATTTGTAGTGCGATAGCTCTGGTATTGCCTAGGGCTATCAATGTGCTCGGCTCGTCATGAGCGGAGCTTGAGCCTCATTTGAAGCTCAGAGAGCTGAACCGAAGCCTTCAATTGACCTCATTTAGCTCAGTGAGCCGGAGCCAAGCTGAACTGGGCTTGGCTCGTTAAGGGTCTTATATATGTATATATATTATATATAGCTTATTATGTTATATATTTATACAATACATTACACATATTTATACACTTCATTAGGGACTTGTATTTGTGAGCTGTTGGGCCTGTTTCAACCGGTTATATCTTTAGCATTTTGGAGCAGGTTTGGTTCATGGGCTATCGGGTTTTAAGATTCAGGCCTGAAGCAGTAAGTTGAAGTTTGATGGGTCTTAAATCTTAATTGGCTGAGCTTGAGCTCTGGCATGTCAAGCTCTTGGTGAGCCGGGCCTAACCCTAATCCTTGTGTGAAGCTTGGGTTGTTGACACCCATAGTATAGCTATTTGAGTCTAGGGAAGGATAAGAGGAAGGTATTGGATCCCTTGATGTACTGTATTTGGTGAGGTGTCTTGATGATGAGTAGTTTTTTGAGAAACAAGAAATCATATTATTTTATTAACTTTGACCTAGGCAAATTGGTTTATTTACCTTGTTGGGAAAAATACCTTCTTCCACACCTCGACCCAGGCTTGGATAACCCGTATAACCGGAACAAGTTCGTTACATGCTTCGACAAAGAGGACTTTTCACAGACTTCGAAGGAAATGAATGAAAAACCAGACTTTGTTGATATAATACTTGATAGTGCAATACAAGTGTCTTATTTAATTCAAAGGAGACGCTTTCCTTTCTAGGGTCGTCCTACTAAATATTGAACAAGTTAATAATAGAAACCAAGGAATGAACCAAGTTCAATCCTCTCTAACCAAATTATAGACCACTTTACGTTACTCCTACTCCTACTTCTAAGATAAACTAAATTTGATGATGATGTTGAGTATCCTTCTTCTTCCTTCTCTCGCCTATTTATATCAAGTCAGCTAGTTGTTGTAGATGTAGCATCTTCCCATATTGTGAGCTAGTTACTTTTCACTCGCCATTATAACCATTTTCTCCATTCCTCATCATGACGTCGAAGGCTCATTGTGGGGTGTGTCATGGCCCTGTTTCGTCTGCTTCGTGTGGATGATGGCCCACGTTCACCGTGCGTCAAACATCATGACACGTACCATGGTAACAGTCCCCTGCTTTGCATCCTTCTTAAAAACATGTCTCATGTCTCCTTCTTTAGTGAATGTGTTCTAAGTTAACCAAAGATACACATGCCTCTTATCCGTAAGAGGATTTTCCAGATGGTGCCAACACACATAAAAAGGATTCATTTGATAGTAAGAAAAGCAGTACCTTTAGTGAGTGACTTGTAACCACCTAGAATAAATATACACCATGGAAAATACTTCAAATTGGTTATAGATGACATTTTTGGAGCATATGGAATGAGGGGAGCAGCCATAGTTTGGAAGACAAGTTAGGGTCCTTCTAATTGGTTATTGAGAAAAACATGTCCTTGTTATTTCTATAGTATCAAGTCTTAAAAGATTTTAAAGGCATAAATTTTGCTATTGTTCAGTGTAGTTGGGATGCCATGATTCATGGCATCAATTTGACTTTTGGTTTGTATTCGCCAGTGAAGAGTGAGATGATGCAAGTTGTGGGTGGTAAAAGGACAAGAGGAAGACCAAAATTGACTTAAGTTGATGTAGTGAGGGGAGACACGATGGTTTGTTATTGAACGACAAATATGGCCCTAGATAGGGTGGAATGGTGGAACAGGATTCATGTAGCCAACCCCAAGTAGTTGTGATAAAGCAATTGGTTGTATGTTATCTTGTTAGCTGATTGTTTGTATTGTAGCTATGTACTAGGGTTTGCCTGTTACTTATCAAGGAAAAGAAAATGAATGCTTAAATAACTTTCTCTTTACCCCTTTCCTACCCTGTTTGGAGGTAGCATGTGATAGCTCATATCTTTCGATCTGTTAGTGGAGATCTGAGGGAGTGAATTACAATTAACAACAGGAAATTTTCAGTTGGAGTTGGAGGATTCTATTTTCCACTGCATTGAGCTGTGATGATTGTTGCATGTCATCTCAAGCCCATTAGCCAGTTTACAGAAGAACAAAAACCAACACTATTCCACTACATCAAATCCAGTCCTTCAATTTTCAAGAGACACTTCCATCATGGTTTGGTATTTTCTTTATTTGGGTGACAATCTCTTGTGACAAGTCATGAAACTTTTTTTTTTTTTTTGGATAATTAACAACTTTATTGAAAGAAGAAGAGAAAAAACAAAAAAGGCCAAAAGCCAACACCGGACACACCGGAATTACATAGGATTTAACAATTCTTGGTTGCTCAACCCCCTACTTGGCCAAATTGTCAGCAAACCCATTTTGGGATCTAGGAACATGCACCAACTTAACTTGCAAAGCCACCACCAAGTCTCTAATTTCATGGATCATTTGGGCATATTTCCAAGAGCCCTCCAACAAGCCCAAACCCCAACCCACCACCACCCAGGAATCGTCTTCCACCAAAGCACATTCGCATGAAGATCGTGAACCTCCCTCAATCCCATCAGCAGACCCATAACCTTCGCTTTAGTGGAATCTACATCCCAATTGGACCCGCTACTATTCTAACAATCCCACCATTAGAGTCCCGAATAGCACAATTGAAACCACTCAGACCAGGATTACCCATCAAAGTTAAGCTTTACAATGTCGGTTGGAGGAGGGGACCAATAGTTGATGATAATATTCCTCTTCAAGGAATTCATCGAAATGCAAGTCTTCCAATCCCACATAAAGTCTGCCAAGGACAGCCCTTAAAACATATTAGTCACAAATAGCCAATTACCCAATTCCCGAATAATATAATCAATCACCTCTGAGCACGGTTTTTGAGTCTCTTCAAAAAATTTGGAGTTCCTTTCCCTACAAAGCTTCCATAACACCGCGTGGCAGAGTCACCTCCAAAAACACTTCATTCTCTCCCCCAACCTGATAACCGCCCATGAAACAAAAAGATCTACCACGTCTCTCAGCATCACCCAAGAAATGTTTAGGTTACTAAGGAAGTAACACCAAACAGCTCTTGAGAACATGGTTTTAAAACTTGGAATCGGTTTTGACCGTTCACGAGTCGGATCGGTAGATCCAGTGCAAAAAAAAACTTTAGAATGTTTTGCAATTCAAAATTTGAAAAAAATAATAATAATTTAAATTTCAAGCCGATTCCCGATCCGGATCAGCCGATCCAAGCCGATTCACACCCGGATCGGCCGATTCCCAAGTTGGATCGGCCGAGTCAAAACAAATCCCGAGTTGACCCTTAAAATCGGATCAGTCCCAGCTAATTCCGAGTTGGATCGGCCGATTCGACTCAAAATCGGCAGAGTTTTAAAACCATGCTTGAGAAGGTGCAATTAAGAAATATATGGTTTCGGGATTCCTCATCATTTTTACATAACACACACCAATGAGGAGAGATTGCCATGAATGGCATTCTACCCTACAACATGTCTATAGTATTAACCCGATTAAGGGTTGCAATCCAAGAGAAGGCCTTAACACAAGGAGAGATAGGAGGCTTCCAAATAGAAGAGGCTGGAAATGAGGAAGGGTGAGGAACAAGCCTACCAAGCACATGAAAGACTGATTTACAAGAAAACAACCCGGAAAGATTCAAATCCCAAACTCTTTAGTCCTTGAAGGAAGTGGAAAGAAACACATCATTAAAGCTCCACATAAAGGAGTTCACCCACTCTACTTCCTAATCAAAGAGGCTTCTAAAGAAAGGCAAAGTCCAAGAAATACCTGAAGAAGAATAAGAAATAACCTCGGAAACTTTAGCATCTTTATAGCAAGCCAAACTAAAGAGTTTAGGAAAGGAAGATGAAAGGTACTAGTCATTCCACCAAACGTCTTTCCAGAATCGAATATTCCTACCGTTCCCCACAACAAAACAGATAAGGGGGTACCTTGGGATAAAGAGCAATAATATTCCTCCATGATAAAGACATAGAAAGGTTAAGAGAGGGATTTTGGTCCCATCCATTTGAATGGGAGCCTTACTTACTTAAAATGATGGAATGCCAAAAACTCCCAATCTCTGCAGAGAACCTCCAAATCCATTTGGAAACCGGAGCCACATTTCTATCCTTTAAGCGACCCACACCTAGGCCTTCATGCTCTTTAGGGTGACAAGTCACCTTCCACTTAACCAAATGCATTTTCTTTTCCCCACCTCCATCCAAAAGGAAATCCCATCGACTCTTCCCCAACACCTTAACTATCTTCATCGGTGTTTTGAACATAGACATGTAATACACCGGAATATTTACAAGGGCTGCTTTGATCAAAATGATTCTCCCTCCCAAGGAAATGTATGACTTTTCCAACACGCCAATTTTTTGTTCACTTTTTCCATTACTAGATTCTAGAAGACCTCAAAATTATGTCTCCCTCCCAAAGGCATCCCAAGATACTTCAAAGGCCATTCCTCCACCCTACAGCCCAATAACTGGGCATACTGACTAACTTCACTATCAACAACTCCAATCCTCGCCACGCTCGACTTCGCAAAGTTAACCTTCAAGCCTAAAATTCTCTCAAAGATTGTAAGGATGTACTTTAAATGAGTCACATGCTCAATAGAATCTTTGATAAAGCAAATTATGTCATCCGCAAATTATAGATGAGAGACTCAAGTATCATCCCTCCCAACACCAAACTCCTCAATAAGTGAATTTGACAAAGCTTTAGCCATAAGAGCACTAAAAGCGTCTTCCACCAAAGTGAATAAAAAATGGGAAAGCAGATCACCTTGCCTAATGTCGGGAGGCGAGCTAAAAAAGCCTTTAGACGTGCCATTAAGCAAAATAGAGAAATGCGGGTGACCTAAGCAGCCCATAATCCACCCAATCCATTTTTCACCAAAGCCTTTTTTCAAAAGCACCCATCTCAGGAACACCCAATCTACTCTGTCATAATCCTTCTCCAAGTCGATTTTACAAACCAACCCTAACTTCTCAGCTTTCTTCAACCCATCAACACATTCGGAGGCAATGAGGATCCTGTCCATAATTTGTCTCCCCTTAACAAAAGCTCCTTGATTAGAATCCACCACCACACCAATAAGCTTCCGCAACTTCACAGACAAAACCTTTGCAATAGTCTTATTAAAACTAGTAACCAAACTAATCGGTCTGAAATCAAAAATCTCCACCGCTCCTTCCTTCTTAGGAATAAGCACCAAAAACGTAGCATTTGTCCCCACATTAATTACACCACTTGGGTGGAATTCGTCGAACATTTTAAGTAGATCCTCCTTGGTAATGTCCCAACACACCTAATAGAAACACAAGGAGAAACCATCCGACCCAGGGGATTTGTCTTTAGCCATAGCAAAGATGGCATCTCTAATCTCCTCCTCCGAGAAAGGCTTTTCCAACGATTCCACCTCCTCTACCCCTAAGGATTTGGAAAACAAATTATCAATTACAGGTCAGTTACCCTCCTCTTTATAAAAAATGATTGAATAAAAACGAATGACTTCCTCTTTAATATTATCCAAGTCCTCCACGGTCTCCCCCTCAATTACTAGTCTAGCAATCGAATTCTTCCCCTTTTTACCATTGGCCAACTTGTGAAAGAATTGGGTGTTCCCATCACCTTCCTTTAACCACTTACACTCAGCCTTTTGGCTCCAATGGATTTCTTTGCACTTCAAGATCACATCTAAGTTAGCCAAGTGCTCCTTTTTCTTATCAACCGTATCCACAGGAAGAAAACCTTCATCAATAGTTGAATTGTCAATCACTTGAATGTCCTTCCAAACCTCATCCTTCTTAACAGACAATCTCCTAAAGGACTCTTGATTCCACTTCAACAGCTTCTTCTTAACAAATTGGAGCTTCTTCATAAACGGAAAGCCCTCACATCCACCCACCACACATTCCCCCCACCAACCTCTCACATTATCAACAAAAGCATAATGGAGAGTCCACATATTCTCAAACCAAAAAGGAGAAGGGCCCCAATTCAACTTGCAGGTGTTCAATATCGTCGGCAAGTGATCAGAAACAATCGTCGGGATGCCTTCTTGAAAGAATCTAGGATACAGCTTTTCCCATTCATTAGAAACGAGGAATCTGTCCAACTTGCAAAAGATAGGGGCATCACGACCATTAGTCCAAGTAAACTTAGCGTTGAGGATAAGGCAATCCCGAAGGGAACACTCATTCACAAACTTCCCGAAGTCCTGCATACTTTTGGTAACCCGATTATGAGTATTCTTCTCATGAAGAAATCTGATGACATTAAAGTCACCTCCTACCACCCAAGGACCTTGCCAGTAACCACGCACATCACATAATTCTTCCCAAAAAAGATTCATGTTTTATGGAGAAGAAGGATCGTAGACCCCAGTAAACATCTACTGAAAACCAGAAGCCATCTCCTTAAATCTTACAGAAATAGAAAAATACCCCACTAGCTCATCAAATTTGCTCACCACCAACGGATCCCACACAAGAAGCATACCACCAGCCGCACCACAAGAGGGAATTTCACACCACGATGATAAATCCCTTCCCACCGTACTACGCATAAGCCAGGGAGAAATCTTCTCCTTCTTGGTCTCTTGCAAAACCAACAAATCTAGCTTATATTTCCTGCAACATTCCTTAACCGCCCTCCTCTTCTAAACACCACCCAACCCACAGACATTTCAGGTCATAGTCTTCATAGATTAACCACTCATTTTCCCCTTCCCGACCTTGCCGCTCTATCCAAACCCACAAATACCTTTCCATCATTCATCTCACATTCCAGGTTCCTAAGTTCTCTCTTCCCTTTTGTAACGATCTTCTTCGGCTGTTCAGTCAACCCATCCTCATGATCCTCCATATAGTTAGATAGCAAAACTGGTACCCCTTTCAAATCCACTACTTTTAACCCAATCTTCTCAATAAACCTATCAATCCGTTTCACCTCAGAGTTCCGCCTCACGTCCAAAACCTCCAAACACCCACCCTTACCACAAGCAACAACATCACCAACCACAGGAGAATATTGGCATTCCACATTAAGTAAGCAAGGCAAACCCTCAAAAGAGACTGGCGAAAAATTGGGAGCGGACCACTGGTCCAGATGATTGGAAAAAGAGGACTCTATAGACAGAGGAACTGAAAAGTAAAAATGACTGGAAGGAAGCATACCTTGGCCCATCTTGGACTTATTATCAAAGAAAGTAGATAGAGAATTCGTAGGCAATAGCCGAGATGCAGAGAAATCCGCCACATTATACCTGGTAACTTCAATGTTGTAGCCAGAGACAGGCCTCTCGCCAAGACTAGATTCGGCAGGAGGTGTATCCCTAACAACATCAACAGCATCTCGCAAGTCCGAGTAATTCACCAGTCTCCCCTACCGGGACGGAGTATAAAAATCATGGCAAGATACCATCCCTGTTGAAGAACCAACCTCTTATACAAATTCAGCAGAATCTGAATCATCTTCTCCCCCCTTCTTAAACCTAGGGCTACGCAACATCATCCTTTGCACCGACTCAGAAGGGCACCCACCTGAATCTCCCCCTTCATGCCACTCAACTATGTCAACAAAAGCTTTCAAATGGGAGAGAATATTAGGGCTACAATCAGGAGTCGCAAAATCGACACCTTCGTTCACCATATGCGAGCTAGAGCTTTCCAGATAGGGGGAAGAATTGAACCCACCCGTGGAAACCTTCAAAAGGGAATCCTTGCAACCATTAACACGAACAGAGCCAGGGTCTGAGAGCGAGAGATCCCTTTCCTCGATCTTTCCTTTTGCACGATCAACCATCTTCACTGGAATAGTCCAAGTGTTATCATATACTTCATCTATACCCTCTCTCCATACCCTTTTAGCCCTACCCCCCCCCCTCCATGATAAAACCCTTAGGATTAACAAGGCCTGGTTGGGCCTCGTGACTAGGCCCAGCTCCTTTGGGTCGCCAACCCCTCTCCTTAACATTAGAGGGTCTAAGCCCACACTCGAGAGCGTAATCCCCTTGTTGAACACTAAAATCAACATAAGGCTTTTCACAACGCTCCGGTCCCATCATAGCCAATCAAAAACGGCCACGCTTCAGTCCCTGCCGCCTTTGGCATCTGAATCTGATCCTTGCCTTTCGAGGGCCCAATCCCAAAATTCTCATTCAAACCCTTCAAATTTTGAACCCCATTTAATAAATCTTTTGAGTTCTATCTCACTGAAACTCTAGAGCCATTAAAACTTGGCCATCCAACGGTCTTGCCTTTTGCCTCTAGATCTAAAGGCCCTTAATCTACCACCGCACCTTTATCCACATTCACCACCCAACTCACCAAAGATAACCCGAGGTCATTCGACTAATTCCCCCCTACACCCGTTTCATCCCTACGTGTCACCGCCTTCACCGCTTCCGATGATCTACACAAGGCCGACTCAACCTTAAGCAAAAGCACGAGGTTTCCCCCTTTACCTTCTAATCTATGATTCAAGAAATCTCCAGGCGTTTGCATGCCCCCACTTTTGATCTCACCGCAAAGATGATCTCTCGATTTGCCGATTGAGGATCCACCTCCATCAGCCCCCCACATATATTACCAATCGCCTTAAGGTTGCCACATTCCACTCCGATAAAGGGAGTCCCCACACACAAATCCACCGATGACTTGCAACCTCTTCCAACAAAATTCGTGTAGCATTAATTGACCAATGCTGGAAGATCAAAACTCTATTCCCCACTTTAATGTGACCCCTTCTGAGAAAAGCATCAATTTCATATTCCGATTTAACAACGATGAGGGCTCTGTTAGCCGGAAGACCCACAAGCAACATCACATATTCCTCCTCTTGCGAAAATGACGAGCAATGATAGAGCCAACCATCTTCCAAGACACCTTCACCCCCTAAACATTGCACACCATCACATTATTCCACTCCCTAGGGTCCGGCACTCTGCTTTCAGGCAAACGCACCCAGTGTGGTTGAGCACCTCCCTTTGCATCATAGTTACACAACTGTAGAGTGTAAGGCTTAACCACCTCTTCCATTTGAAGAAAAATATCTTTCATCCCTTCCCAGCCCAAACAATTTTCCCCAGCTGAGAGGATGATAAACCTATCATTCTCCTCCATCCTCCATTCGCACAGGTGAACGAAGCAGCCCCAACCATTTGAGTTTCGTGATAAGAACAAAGACCCCCTTTGTAGCGAATGCATTCTTTTACCTCCACCATTAGGTCACTGTCGCATGCATTCAGACAAAAGTTAGCTACCTTCCCTACCACTGAACTAGGGAATGAGATACGTTTCGAACAACCCCTACATCTATCAATCATAGTGAAGCAATCATCCTCCAGAGTCACCTCGAATCTCTTCGCTTTCACCTCCAAAAACCACCTCCTAGCAGCCATTGACCATAAACTCTTTCTTGATATTATATTTCCATTGAATTTAGTTAGAGAATGTCATTTGAACTTTGATGTCCATTATTTTGACAAGTAAAACATCCTGTTAGAAAGGGAAGATTGTCACTTGTGAACTATTAGTGTTCTTAATGTACTTCAAAATTCGGATTTCTTTCCTTTGTGATGGAGTTATTACTTAATTCTAGTACCTCTGGTAATTGAAAGACAGGCAGGTCATGGTGCAAAGGTGCAATAGTTATTTTGCAAGCTTTTACTATCAGGACTTTCATGCATTGGTCATTGACCTAGAGGGATGTAGATAGAGAAATACGTCTGCTTCACAAGAAACATGTAGTTCCTCTCCAATGTATGAAATACATTTGTTCTTTCTTGTTTCTATTCTTTGAAAAAACTTTAATTTTGATTAATTTTCATAAAAAAATCAGATCATGAACAAACTTTCTCTCATGATCACCATATGAAATACTAGGATTTAAATCGAAGAAGATTAAGAAAAATACCTTAATGGTTAAACCGAACACAGGACAATAATCCAACCCGGTTTCCAAAGTATTCACACCTGCTCCAGAGCTCTCTGCACTTCTCCCAACCTTAGAAAAGTTACAGGACTCATTCTGAATGTGGATACCTCTTTTATAGAGTATTTGAGAAGCCAAAGTAACCTTAGGGGGTGTGGGATCTTTATGAAATTTCTTATCCTTAGGTTGTGGGGTGAGTCAAACTGCATTAAGAATACTCTATCTTTTATTAATTACAAACTGGCACACCACTAATTGCAATAATCCCTATTACATATTGCAGCTGAACTCCCAAAGATAAGAAGGCAGCTCAAGGATCTAGATGGCTGAAAACTATTTTATGTGATCCATATGCTGAGTGTTATAAACCAGAATCACAGCCTAGAAACAGCATGTATGGGGCTGAGGACTCACTGTTTTACAGATTCTATTTGTAAGAAGTCACCTTGTCCTAAATCTAACCCAATTTGATGCTTTTAAGTTGTGGATCATTTCCCATCCCCTTCCCTTCTCTTACCCTTACTTTTCTTACCATAAAAAGTATGCAACAGATATGCTGGTTTATGGTTGCATTTCATAATCATCCAATCAATCAGTTGTGGCATAGAAGATTCTCCAAGTTGGATGCATTGAAGGTGCATCCTGATCCATGTGTTCCTTTGGAGAGCTACGCCATTATTTGTAGCATAAGTTATTTGAATTTAGGTTTCCTCTTAATATATTGAACCTGTGTTGACATGGTTATGAGGTACAAGATACCAATCCTTATTCTGATTTTCTTCCAAATATATATAATCTGTTGTTTGTCCAAGGTAAGATTCAAAATCTGGCTTGGTCCAGCCTCTTAGGCTCAAGCCTTACTGTTGGGGAACATAATTCCCATGTTTTTTTGTTAGAAATAGCTTGTAATGTAATATTTTGTAGGTAGAGGAAAGGGGATTGATGTGAAAATTTGATTTGATCCTGCTGGTTCCGTATGTAACAGGGTGATCCAGTATGGGCTATCAGTTCAGATACAATCAATTCTCTCGTGGGACTTTCTCTCAACTTCTTCTTTATATTGCCTCTAATGAACTTTGGTATGTTGATCTATAGTTTTGATATTCGATATCATTTTTTTCCAACTTCTTTATCTTGCTTGTGATGAACTTTGGTATGTTAACTAGTTACCGTAGTGTTGACATTCAGTATCACTCTCCAAATGTACTCTTCATTTGACATATATGCTAGATATACTACATACACACATGCACAGGAGCCATATTTTTTTTCCTATTTCATGTATTTCATCATTACCATCATTTAGCGAAGGATATGTTAGCTACTCAGATGTTTCAGTTCGCTAAGTTTGAAAAGTCAACTGTACTGAACTGCAAATTAGTGATCTGTCCTTCATACATCACATAGTTGTTCTTTACAATCACTTGTCTACTCAGTCAACAAAGGATCTTTTCCACTGTACTGAACTGCAAATATACAGCTAACCATTGTTGGGAGAACATTGAATTTTTTCTTTAGAAAATCGAATGAGCTGATCACGTTGACTCCTAAGTCACTATCTGTT
Organism: Platanus orientalis; assembly: GCA_025762735.1. NCBI lineage: Eukaryota > Viridiplantae > Streptophyta > Magnoliopsida > Proteales > Platanaceae > Platanus > Platanus orientalis. The sequence continues at coordinate 12,789 of JAOXJP010250307.1, forward strand.
GTTCTACAATAAGTTGCTATTTCATCTCTGACAACTATGGAAGTGGACCCAATTCTGGTTATAGTAACCACCTTGTTCACTTCTAATTACATTTGTTCCTTTGGTTGTGGTACTATAAAAGAAAAGACTAAACTAATTACTTTTCTTTTTTTAGAGTAAGCTATCATTGAATTGTTAATACATTGCTATTATCAGTTAGGTCATTTTGAATGACTAGTTGGCTCACAAACAAAATTGTGAATAGATCAACCTTCATCCAATATAGATTTGATCATAAAAGAATGAGCTATCAGTTCAATTGCAAAGTGCACATTCTTTTTTCTTTTAATTTAGTTTAACTGAAAGGAGGAAAAAATTGACAAAAAGTGCATCTCCCATGTATTAGTCTTTTATAATATTATATCCCATGCCCCAAGTACTTCAGATAAGGCCTTGCTGAGTTGAGTAGAGTTTAATTTCTGATGCATTTCTCAAAGAAAGTTGAACTTTTACAAACTGCATTTGTACCAATTTTTGTCTACAAATTTTGCAAATTGAAATGATCTGATGAGCATTCAATGGTTTAAAATGATCTGACGTGGAATTTGTTTTGCTCCTTTTTTACAACTATGCAACTCATTCATCCAATAGAATGAGACTTGAAAATTTCTTCTCATGGTGCTTTGATTATCCTTCTAACTAAACGCTTTTTATGTCTTCTCCTTGATCACTATACATCTGATAAACTTTTTTGGCAGAGTAGTTGGCATTCATCTGATTGATGCACCAGTACTACACCCGGTAAGGACCTTTGAGAAAGTAGAGCCCAAAGGCACTTACATTCTTTCTCTTGTGTGTGTTGATTGATCTGAAGCTCCTATTTTCTTTAAAGCTTCGATTCTTACATCCAGCCACTTTTTTTCTTTTATCAGATGTCTGAAGGCTTATTTAACTTTGTCATCGGGTGGACGTTCATGTTTGCACCATTGCTTTTCACAGATCGTAAGAGAGAAAGATACAAGGGATCATTAGACGTATTATGGGGTTTTCAGATGTTCCTGACAAACAGTATACTTTACCCCAAAACTCTCATGTTTGTCTGACATTTTTTTAATTAAATGGAAAAAAAAATGACAAAAAGTTTAGGTATCCATCAGGTAGACCCTAAGGGTGGTCAACCATTCATATTGGGGAAATGGCTCACCTGCTTTGGATGGGAGTTGGGACCAATATTTGATAGGTCCCTCCTGGGAATCTCTAGACCAAAAATCAACGCGAATCAGATATTTGTAACCATTAAATTTGCATATTTAAGTGACTACAGCAAGAAAGGGCGGCTTGGCCCAACGGTAAGACTTGCATTAGCGTCCCTGGTGGCGCGGGTTCGAGTCACAGAAACAGTTTCACCAGAAATGGGGATAAGGCTGCATACATCCTGCCCTCCCCAGACCCCCCTTTAACAGGAGCCTCGTGCACTGGGTTGCCCAAGTTGACTACAGCAAGTAGAATATAAAGGGTCTTATCAGTTTTTGGTATAGATCACGTACATGATCACTCCCCTGCACCATGTGTGCTAATGAGCATCTTAGACCATCCTTAGGGTCTTGCTAATAAATGCAATCTGATGTTTTCAAAAGAAAATATCCACTGTGTTTGGAGCTCTTTTATTTTTATTTTCCCCCCTTTCTCTTTACTTATGTTTAGTTATGATTCCAATTTTCCCATTAACCAAGATTTTTCCATTGACTATGTGCTGGCAGCATTCTTAATACCTTACATGGCTATCCGGCTCAATGTGGCTGATGCTGAGTCTGCTCCAAGAAAACCTTCTCAACTGGCTTCCGTGATGACAAATGGTGCACCTGTCGTTGGACTGATTGGCAGTGGTGTGTGTTTGATATCTACAGTATGGGCTCTCTTTGGCCGAATGGATGCTAACTTTGGGACTGTGGCAGAAAGGTGGGATTTCTTGGTAACGTATCTGGGATCAGAGAGGCTAGCTTATGCCTTCATTTGGGACATAATTCTCTACACCATCTTTCAGCCTTGGTTGATAGGTGACAACCTTCAAAATGTGCAACAAAGTAAGGTTGGGATTGTGAGTACACTTAGATTTATCCCAGTTGTTGGCTTGGTTGCCTACCTTATCTGCTTGAACACCGGTAAAGAGCTTTAGCTAATTGTAAAATATAATTGGATTTGACATTAATTTAAACTGGGTAGATTTTGGGTTGTTATTTGAAAAGGGAATTCTTTTGAAATTAGAGTGATACAGAGGCCATTCAATACATGGTACATGTCTCATTTGTGGCTACTAGGATTACAGGTTGCCATCTGACTAGTTGCTAACTTATGTACATATAATACAGTTATCCCAATTGCCTCAAGGAAATCTACTGATCAATGGGCTAGAATTTTCTAATTGACTCATCTTTGGGCATCCAGCACAAATATTTTCTGCACTTGACTGAGAAGATAATCCCCCTAATGTTCATATAAGCGTCATATTACTGCAGAAAATATTAAGTGAATGGACATGGAGATTGATCTATTTGGCCACCTCAAGGTCCACATCACTGATCATGTGGGCATGTGTGTGTCAATTTAGAGACTAGTCACTCTTGTACTGCTTATGTTTCGCAAGTCTCTGCCTAAGAATTTTATTTCTTGACAAAAGCTTTCCATCCTGGATGCAAAAGAATCATCAGGCATCTGTTTCCTTTTTAGCTGTGGAGACTCGAATCTATTTGGAAAAGAGTAAAGACTCGTATATGTTTTTTCAGAACTAAAGAACCAATGTTTTTATACGGGCCCAGTTTCAGGGGAATCATTGCAATAGATTCAAAGAAAGTCAATACTCGTGTTAGACATTATTTTAGGTTGACTTTTGTAGATCTTCTAGGAGGAAAACAGCGGTTCATGCCTCACTATCATGTAAAGATCTTTATACCATTCAATACGCTAGATATCATTGCAATCTCTGTAACTGTTTACTGTGATTTTGAAATAGTTTCAGATAAATGAGGCTGGTTTCAGACCCACAAAATGGGGAAAGACTTTAGAGATGACGTAATTCAGAACAATGAAGTCCATCAGGACAAGAAGTTGCCTTGAGTTCAGCTGATAGTAGGGAACCCAAAAGATAAAAGAGTCGTGTAGTCTCTCTTTTCTTGCAAGTCACAATGCTTTTAAGCCTACAATGGGCATCAAATCTGAGAGGCAACAATTCATTCGGACACATTTGAATCAAATTGGTTGGTCCATTTCACATCTTACTTAACTAATAGACTTTATAGTTTTTTACCCAAAAAAAAATGTATATAGGTTCCCCAAGCTGTTTAATAATGTTGCTCATGATTCTGTGCGAGGAAGTAAAGACTGTGGATTGGATTCTTACACTATGGAGGCCTTCCTACCAATATGATTGAACAAGCCAGTTTAGTACAAACCAAAAACCTTTGCCACCTGAGAGCTGGTTTATACATTTTGCTGCCAACAGAAATAAAAAGAATAGAAACAAGGAACGTTATAAACATTTTTAAGCTGGTCGCAAGTCTGATCAGATTGGCCTCAAGCAGTTCAGTCTGCTCCATTTTATACAAAGTAGATCAGTGAGAAGTCAGCAATTCTCATCAGTTTGCAGGGTTATTATCTGAATTTGACAATTTTGGATTACACTTGGTTGGAATGCCATCACAGAAATGAACAGGACTGCATAGGAAGTGACTATACATTGAAGTCAAGTCATGAATGATTCTTTTGACATGCCAATTCCGAACAAGGTAGTGCATCATTTTGTACTGAAAGAATAGAGCAAATATCATGTATGGGAGAAACAAAACATTGTGTCTAAAATCTCTAGATTAATGACCCCTCTAAGGAACACTTTTTTTTTTTTTGGTTCGGAACTCAAAGTGTAGATAAATAGCCCCTCTTAAGCAACACGAAAGTTGATACTCCAATACAGAGCGGGATGACAAGTATTGACCAAGGCAAACAAAATATGAATGCTGCAATCCGATCTGGAATGAATACACTAACAAAGAATAAAAAAACCCATGTCTCCATAAAGGTGATTCCAATAATAAACTATGAATCAAACCTTATGTTTAAACTTCTAGGTAAAACAAGAAGTCACTGTTCAAGAGCCAAGTAAATTATAACGTGTGTTCAGAGGCAGATATTTCACATAATGACCAAAAATTGCCATTCATCCACTTGATTATATATATATATATATATATCAAAGTGATAGGAAATCCCTGGGATGAAGGATTACCCCACAACTTCGATACTAGGCAAAGAAACTCTAATACAAGGCTGCACATTTTATGGCAACCACAGTGACGAGATCACATTGACCTGGTTTGGTATTCTTTTGATGTTATAGGCGAATTGGCATCCATTGTTTCAATGGAATATTGTATCCAGGAATCTCGTTCTAGTTGAATGGAATCGAGCTTTGGCTCTACCAGAGAAAAAATAAGAAAGAAAAAAGCCTTCCAAGAAAACTTTTATTTTTTTACAGAACTTCAACATTATAAAACCAGTTTATATGCCAGCAATAATGCCTCTGTACAATCTTATATGTATGGTTTCTACAGAAAATGGTTGAAGGTGACTCAGTTACTTTCACAAACTAAGATTAATCTCACATAATCGTTGTCAAGTAGGTTATGACAAGAGAGAGACGGGATTGGTACATTACAACTATTAAAATCATTGTCAAGCCAACCTAGTGCAGATTGATTGTCAAAGTTTTTTACTTATCTAGCTTGTAACTCTTCTGGTTTCTCACAGATTCTACCAAAAGTAGAACATAAGGAACCACCCATTCCCTGGTTTTCCTCTGTTCAATTAATTTTGTGTGCACACTATGCATCTCTTCTTCTGCTGAGAAGGTGGTGAAACATCATAAATGTTAATTAGAGTCTGGAGGGTGGCAAAAAGATTGAGGAAGAAAGCAAGAAAGGACCATTTGGTTAGGGGGAGCAAGTTTGTAAGGAGAATGATTGTCTGTGTTGACACAGACCTCTGTATGCATGCCATTAATTGACACATGATGTGTTTTTGAATTTGATGTCTCTTTTTGGACACCTACTTTTTTCATCTGGACACTTTTTGGACATTTTTAACCCCCCCAACACCACATATCAACTTATAATTCACTATAAACACTACAGACACCTTGTCATCACAGAACATTTTCTTCCAGTTTGTAAATATAATGAGAAATGCCAGGTTAAACGTTCACATCACTAGGGAACAGATTATTGTTTTCTTAGGAAAATGGCAATGGAGATTCACATCCAAACCGATTCGCCTTTGGTTTTCTGGAATGGATTCAAATACATGGGATTGCAGAGTCAACCCTAGAAATCGTTTGAAAAATCTATGGATATTCTTTAGTGAAGTTCTTGTTCTATTATCTCCTTTCATTCTAGTGGACTCTGAGTTTTCTTTAGCCTGTACTTCTTGTTCCCTTTTTGAGGCTCTCTTTCCCAAAAATAAAAATAAAAAATACTATCCATAGTGATGTTTTTCTATCTTACTCATGTTTTTTCATGGAATCGTACGTAAACTTAATAGAAACTAGAGAGGTAGAAACAGTGAAATCTACTAACATTTTAGAGATTCCTTGAAATATGCCTTCATGGCTCACCATTCGAATGATAGAGTTTGAATTTTAGAGTCTAATAGAGCATTTTTAGCCAAGTCTTTCTTCAGACTATTGTGGATGCTAGTCATTTGTCCTTGAACATGCTACAAGTATTTGGGAAGAGAGTAATATTCAAATACAAAATTTCTAGCATTCAGAATATCATTGAGAAAGTCAAAACGAATGTGGTCCATTGGGTTATTGTCTCCAAACACTTCAGAGGGTTGTTGTTCAATAACATACCCAGGCATGGGGATGAATAGAATTGTCATCACCAGTATCTCAAGTGGTGGGGAAAAGCTCGAAGCCCTCCAACGTGAAATGTCTTAAAACTGAATTTCCATGGATGGCAATGTGGGCTCCTTGGAAATAGGGGGAGTTTTTCAAGATAATGCGGGGAGGACAGCCCAATGTTTTCAAGACCCTTAGGTGACTCCAACAAAGCCAAAACACTGGCCCTCCTACAAGGCCGGAAATATGAAATCTAGCAGTGAATGGTGACCCTAGTAATGCAGTAGCTTGGCCTTCAAGAAGAAGATTTGACCCTTGTAAACAGTCTTCTGTCATTGAAATAATTCAGAAGTTGATCTCAACTATGACTATCATCTTCACCCCAGCTAAATGTGTATGAAAAGGCAGATCATCTTCCAAAAGGGGTGTTGAAGCATATTAATTTGTCTCTTTCCTAACACCTTAAGGTTTTGGGAGAGTTGGTTAAGTCACTGTTAACATGGTATCAAAGCCAAACCAGGTCGCGAGTTCAAATCCTGATGGAAGTATTTTTCCGAGTGTAGTGTGTATGATATAGGATATCCCTTGTAAAAAGGACCCCACAAAAATTAGGGATAAACTACAAAAGTCGTATAGAAAGCAAGAGAACCAAAAGAAAGATAAAATCAAGAATCAAGAAAATAGTGAGAATGTAAATTGTAGAAAAATGTAGGAAAAAAAGATTAAAAGAGATAATAAAAAAAATTCTGAATAAATCTTTAAAGAAGATTCAAGAATAAAGAAACATAAGAGAGAATAAATTAGAGAAGAGAGTAAAAGAAGAATATAAAGAACTCACCTAACCGTAAGAGGTATAGAGATGTAGCCAAACCTTAGGCTTCAAAAACCAACTTCAATTCATAACTTTTCTTGAACTAGTCGTACAAGAGGTTTGTATGACCTATTTATAAGATTTTTTTAAAAAATGATCAAAATACCCCTCCCTTATACGGTCAACTCAAAATAACCATGAAAAATATAAAAACACTCCTAAACTTCTTTTAAACTAATTCTAACTCCCTACCAACTTTCTAACTTAGCTCTAATGATCTTATTACATTAAATCCACTACTAAAACTCTCCTAAAACATAAAAACAAAACACTAAAATAAAACCTAAAAACTGTGGGCAGCAACTCTATCACTTGGTTCTCTTAAAAAACCTTGGTCTCGGCTTCTATAAAAGCTTGTATTTCTCCATCCATTGAAGAGTTGCCTCATTAATTCCTTCCTCTTGGAAAACTCAATCCCGTTGAGTTGGGGTGGAGGTCCAAGGATTCTTGGTCCATCATGTGGTGTTGGCTACCATGAAAAAGTAGATTGCTTCTACATCGGCTTTGGTAGCACTGGACATATTATCTGCATCATTAACATGGGGTGCATTAACCCTAAAAATCCTCCAGCTTCTCTTTCATTAGCTTCATCTGCTAATAGCCCGCTCGCACTCTGAAACCATGTCCTCAGTTGGTTCTATATTTTTTCTTCTAGTTCATCCTTGATGCGGACATCATGACCAGTAGAGGGACATTGATCCATTTGGAGTGATAGTTTATGTTTAGTCCAATTGTTCCTATTTCTTTTACATTGTTTAATGTCTCTTATTGGAGAGGGACACACGTTTTGTGGGTGTTTCAATCTTTAATATTTGTTTAGGGGTATTTTCATTATTATTTATAGTTAAGAGGGTATTTTTGTCATTAAGGGTAATAGCCATGGGGGTGTTTTTGGCTACTTACTATTTTATGTAAACTACCCTAGCCGTGGGACTCTATTTATAGAGCCCACGACCAGGTTTTATGGTTATGCAATATTTGAATAAAAAAAAAAAAGTTCTCTCACGTTTTTGGTTCATGGCTCCTTCTTCTTTGTGCAGGTTGAAGACCTTCAAAACCTTGGAATGGGTCTAGGCTCCACCTAGTTTAACGCTAGTGGTGGAAGTCACTCACTTCCCCTTGGGTTAAAGGTCTTCTTACTACTTTTTCTTTGTATTTTTTTTTTTAGTTTCTACAGGTTTACTCATTGCTGGAAATAAGGAACCCAGACAAGAATCATCACCCACGCTTCACATCTTGAGTTTTGGTTGATTCATCAAACCCAAGACCTCTCTAAGGGCAGTACGATCCATCCTAGATCATTCCCCCATCTCAACTTACTGAATTGAAGAAACCACAGGCTGCTTACTTCATCCCAAGTGTGACGTGTTGATCCTGAATCCACTTCACGAGATCTTCTCCCACTGCCTCATACAAGGAGCTTTGGAAGTGAAGTTTCTCTAGTGTCTCAAGACCCCTTGTGATCCTCAAGGTCCAAAGAAACATACACAAAGTCTTCACACGATTGGGAAATCGCTGCTGAACCAAACCCCAAGCATTAAAGCCTATTCCTGAGTGATTTTATGAGCATTCCTACAGCATCAAATATGTGAGGCTTTTGGAGGATTGGCTTCTTCTAGGTGATTCTGCACTCTTGAACGATCCTAAGGGAAGAAATCCCATATCTAAAGCTTCTCCAAATTTCAAACCGTGGCCCTTGAAAGAGACATCAGGCGTTAAAACCACCAAGGAAGTGATTTCACGAGATCACCTCCAGTTCACAAACTAGAGCATCTTTGATTTGAGGTCTTCTCCAGGGCATTCTCCATTCCCAGCCGATCCTCCGGGAAGATTCCAACATTCAAATTTTTTAATTTTTGAAATTTTAGTGCTATTGAAAGGATTCCCATGCATAAAAAGTTCAAAAAAAAAATAGTCCGGACAAAATTGCTCCCAACTTCAAACCCCTAGGCGTTTGCTTCTAAAACTTTACCAGAGTGGATTACACCCTTAAACGATCCTAGTGGGTAGACCCCACTTGAGAAAAAAAATTTTAAAAAATTGAAAAAAAAGGTTGGCGGTACTTGATGAAGAAGAGAGAAAATTTTGAAATTTTGGAAAAATCTCCAAATCAGATTTTTGAGCCTGGAAATTGATTGCAAACATATTCAACATTCCCAAGGAGGCATTCGACATCAGATTCAGGTACTTATTCTCCTATTTTGCTCTCTTTTCGAATTTCTAACAATAGGCCCTTTTGGCATGTTGTGGCATATGGCCTAAACCTAAGTTCATTATTTTCTAGCTTAAACAGATCACCAACACAATATCTTAGTTGTCTAAATATATTGTTAAACATCTCTCTAGACCTCTCAGATCATTTCTAGAATTATTGGGCCTATTTCTCTAATTTTTTGGCCTAATTTAGGTACTTTAGTTTGACCTGCACTAGCCTCATTACTAAATTTTTGTATATTATTGATAATTCAAGCATGTTAATTAGGTATTTACTTGTTTATTAATTTTTGTAAGCCCTAATTCATTTATTGCATATGAACCTAATT
>JAOXJP010250318.1:0-22070 GCA_025762735.1 Platanus orientalis
CTGCAAAGCTGTTCCTTCTTCAGCCAATGTAGTCAAAAGTTAGATTTTTAAAGCTTTTAGAAAGGATCTATAGACATTCATGGTAGTCTAAGAACTTTTCCTCTCGGATAAACCAGTCTCTGGTTGCTTGAAAGATGACAAGCGTTGAATCTCGATAGACTTCTAGTTCATCAGTGCCAATATCAATGGTTGTTTTCAAAACAATGATGCAAGCTTTATACTCGGATATGTTGTTGGTACATTGGAAGTGTAGCCTTGTGGTAATTGGAATAAGGACACCTGTAAGGGAAATGAGCAAGACTCTAATTCTATAGCTTAGCTGATTGACGGCTCCATCGAAGCACATCTTCCATCTGACTATCTTGCTTGATTCAACCTCAATACAAAGTATGTGTTCATCTAGGAAGTCAAATTTTAATGATGAAGGTTCATCTATTAAGAAATCGGCTATGACTTGCCCCTTGATAGCTTTCTGCGAGACATATGTGATGTCAAATTTTGATAGCATCATGAGCCATCAGGCAGTTCTTCCTATGGTTGTTAGTTTCTCAAATAGATACTTGATGGGATTTACCTAAGATATCAGAAATACTTTGTATGAGAGGAAGTAGTGTTGAAGCCTTTCGGTGACATAGACTAGAGAGAGGTAAGTCTTCTCAAGAGGAGTATATCTAGTTTTGTAGTCAATGAAACACTTGCTCAAATAATAAATGGCTTGTTCCTTCTTCCCTGTCCTGTCATGCTGTCCTAGTACACACCCATGGAGTTGGCATGCACAATCAAATATAAAATCAGCAGGTAGTCTGGCTCTAGAGAGACCAACATAGGTGGGCTTAGCAGATAGCGTTTGATCTTATCAAAAGTAGCTTGGTAGTTATCATTCCATTGGGTTGGAATGTTCTTTCTCAATAGTTTGAATAGGGGCTCACAGATGGGAGTGAGTTGAGAAATAAAATGACTGATGTATTGGATATAGCCCGAAAAACTACGTACATCCTTCTTTATGCAAGGTGTAGGCATTCCGATGATTGCTTTGGCATTAGAGGGATCAATCTCTATGCCGCTTTCATTGATGATGAACCCTAGCAATTTCCCATGGGAGGCTCCAAAGATGCACTTATTGGATTCAGTTTTAGTCTGTATTTCCTTAGACTAGCAAACAGCTTCTATAGATGTGCTAGATGATCTTCTCTATGATGGGATTTGACAATCATGTAATCAACATAGACTTCCATTCCTTTGTTAATCATGTCATAGAAGAGGGAAGTCATAGGCCATTGATATGTCACCCCTACATTCTTGAGACCAAAGGGCATGACTTTGTAACAGAATGTGCCCTAAGGAGTTGTGAAAGAAGTCTTCTCACGGTCTTCCCCAAACATCTTGATCTGGTTATAGCTTGAGAACCCATCCATGAAGGACATCATCTCGTGTCCGACTGTACTATCAATGAGCACATCAATGTGGGGTTGGAAAAAGTCATCTTTGGGACTGGCTTTGTTCAAGACTCTGTAATCTATGCACATTCGGACCTTTCCATCATTCTTGGGTACAGGGACAATGTTGGCTAACCATTAGGGATATTGAATTGACAAAAGGAAACTTGCGTCTAATTGCTTTTGGATTTCTTCTTTGAGGGTTAAGGACCATTTTGGTCATAGACACCTAGGCTTTTGCTTAATGGGAATGATATCCGGGTTAGTGGGAAGCTTATGGGTGAGAAGGTCTATGTCCAGACCAAGCATGTTTGCATAGGTCTATGCAAAGATGACTATGTACTCTCGAAGTAAGTTTAACAGGGCATGCCCTAGATCTAAAGTGATGGGGTCCCAATTTTCACCCTTCTAGGCATGGTTTCTGACCTAAGATTGATCTCTTAGAGGTCATCTACCGATGAAAGATTCCAATTCTCTTAGCGCTCGAAGGACTCAATCACCTCTTTTGGCATTATTTCCTCATCATTCCATTATTTTTGTTCCTATTTTGAAAGAAAATCTTTTAGTATTAATTTACATGAAAAGGGGAATTTATACCCAAAGACCAATTGGACTTGGAATCAGCTCCAAGTTACCTACATACCCGATGTTTGTGCTGATCACAAAATTAGGAAAGTTTGTTTAGCCAGGATCAAGTCGCGCATAGTTCTGGTCTCGGTGTGGGCCAAATTTACATTTTTTTTGTTTTTGAAAAGCAGCTGAGCCTAAAGTTACTTCTCAGGTTGTCTACATACTTGACTTTTAGCATAAGTGCTTTTCAAAACGTTGGTCTATCAAGATCAAGCCACAAGTAGTTCTTTGACTACAAAAGCAAAGAAAGCAAAAAAGATTTTTTCTAGAAGTGACTGGGCCTAAAGCTGTGTCTCAGGTTGCTTACGTACCCCTTACAAGTGCATTGGTTGAATGCTTTGACAATTATGAGTTGGTAGAGATCAAGTCTTATGTAGTTCTTATACAAAAGGGGTGAAAAGAAAAGATTAAAAGCTTTTGAAAAACATAAACTGGAGTAGAGAAAAGTTTACTCTTCTTGGTCTCTTTTCTAAATCATTTAATCCATCACCTAGTCTTGGTCTTTTGTTGCAACTGAGTTGGCTTGCCCGATCTTCTCTACGGCGTTCATGAGTACCCATGTTTCCTACATGTTGACTTGGTTAGGGTCAAGCTCGTCTAAGTCTAACTCTCTACTCGCAATAACTGATTTGAGTGCTTCTCTGACATCACTAGGGAGTGAGAGTAGAATTAGAGGGGCTAGGTTGTCCTCCCTATATTTTGAGGTGTTGGGGATTGAACATTCCCCAATCTCAGGGACGAACGGCTTAAAGCTGGACATATGGGTATGTGGAGTAGCCTCAAGATGATAGGTAGGATGTTGACTGATGATTGGAGGTGGAATTGTGACTATTTCTATTGGCATGTGCTCTATGATGGGCTTGGATGGTACTGTTTGAGCTAGTAGATTAGTTGGTAGGGTGGCATAAGCCTAGGGTAGTTTAGAAGCTGATACAAAATATTGTGTGGTTTTACGGATGACTTTCTTTTTCCTGTTCTTTTTGAACTAATGCTTGATGAGAGGTTTAAAGCCTAGGCCTGCTTTGTATGGCACTTTGATAGCTTTGACGGGGTTTTTTTTTCCTTGAGAATGTTTGCCTAATCCCTTGTTCAGATCAAACTTCATTTTGGCCATCATGTTAAACTTTAGTGAAAGTATCTCAACCTTCCTTTTCAGCTCTGCTGCCTCTTTCTCTATATGCATAACCTCGAATTGGTACGAGGTGAAAGTGTTTGGAGCTTGCAAGTTCTAAACTCCTAGTATCTTTGGACTTGTCATTGTGATGACATTTGTATCCATTGACACTATAATGACTTCATCATTAATGATAAACTTACCTTTCTAGTGAAGAGTGGATGGGACAGCGCCAGCCTGATGGATCTATGGTCTTCCCAACAACATTCTGAAGGAGGATGATATGCTCAGTACTTGGAACTAAATATAGAACATTCTCCATTCTATCACTGAGGAAATGAACACTTCTCATTGGCCACGATTCACTGAATTGTCAAAGGCCCTTATATCATAGGGGTTGGGTTTCACACAATCTGAGGGAACTCCCAATGTGTCTAGTGTATCCTTGGTGCAGATGTTCAAAGCTGATCAATTGTCTACCAAGATAAGGGGGATACACAAGTCTGAGTGATGAGGTATGATGTAGATAGCTCTATTGTGTACTGTGTCACCCTCGGGGATCTCATCCTCTAAGAATGTGATGACTCATGGCATTGATACACTGGCCACCATGTTTTCTAACCTGTCTGATGTGATCGAGGCGTCCACAAAGGACTTTTTGAATATACTTAAAAATCTCTCCCTATATTGCTCTTATGTCAACAAAAGGCCCAAGATTGAGACCTGTGCAGATGTCTTGGATAATTGTTTGATTAAAAACAAGTGAGACTTTCGAATAGCTACCTCGAAAATCTCATTCTCTCTCTTTTTCTCTGCTTCTCTGGTCTGTTTTTATGCCTTTGTCTCAGCTTCTTCTTATACAATTTTCCTTTTCCCTTTATCCTTAGGATGCACTCTTCCTGACTGGGTAATAAAGGTTGTGAGCTCATCTAGCTTGTCTTTTGAAAGTTTAGGGTCTACTACTTCCTTGACTAAATAGCCCAAGGGGACTCGGTTCAACAAGTATTGGATTATGGTGAATGGGGGAATAAAGATGACTTGGTAAGGATATGAAAGGTCGGTGAGTTAGGCATATAATGATGGTGGTGGGATGATATGGGGTGATGAGAATGGGTTCTAAGTTTTTGAACCGTCCCCATAAATGTTGCTGTCAGGGGGAAGAACTGTGATTGGGCTATCTAGTGTTGTATCTCACATGTGAGTGAGTAGGTACTCATGTTTAGGAGGGGGAATGGGCTTTGGGAAGTATCCATTTATGGTAGACACTTGATTGGTGTTGGGTAGGAAAATGACTTTCTTAGGCTCTATAATCTTGGTGATGTAGCTAGAGGGACTGAACTGAGTGCTAGCGAGACCTATCATGTTGACCCCTTTTGGTGGCTAGTGGTCATAGAATGGGTTTCCTATCATGTTGGAATTTGATGGATGTAGGGTCAAATGATACCATCCCCTCGTCGATCAAGTCTTAGATGTCATGTTTCAAGCAAAAACACCTATCGAGGGTGTGCCCTGGAGTTTGATGGTATTCACAATGCTCTGTTTGGTTGTAACATTAGGGCAGAGGGTAAGGTGGAGGTCTTGGATCAACCAACTACAACAGCTTCTTCCTGATGAGGTACTCCATGATGTACTTGTAGGAGTAGGGCAATGGGGTGAACTTTCTCTTTTTTTTTTCTTCTTTGGGCGCACCCGGGTATCTAGGTTGATAGAACTCTATGTTTGAGGAGGAATGATATTCATAGCTATAGGGTAGTTCTTGGTTAGCTGTGGTGGAGGCAAAACATGACCGCTGCTCTAACTAGGCTGAGGAACTTCAATGCTCTGAACAAAATTAGCTTCCTATTTTGTGACAGTTGCCTTCTTTGGAGTACTTCTGGTGGAAGTAGCTAGGGTGAGAGGTTCATCTAGTACCAAGCCTACCTTAATGGCCAATTCTACCTTTGCAACTTTATTAACAACCTCGGCGAAGTTGTTCTGTGATGTGGTCAAGAGCATCAACTGATAAGTGGGACCCAATGTCCTCATGAAGGTTGATATCATATCCTCTTTAGATAGGGTGTTTTAGGTTTGAGGTTTTCAATCTCCACCTGTAGGCAAAGTCCCTAATATTTTGTCTTAATGCAGGTCTTATTCCTTCGATCTCCTCTCTGGTTGGGAGCAACTCAAGGTTAAACCTGTAATAATTAAGAAATAACCATGTCAAGGCCTCTATGTACTAATATTGTTCTTCTCTTGGCTTGCCAACCATTTCCCTGCATTCTTCTTTAAGTTGTGGCCAAACATCTAGACCAAGATCCTCTCATCATGTCCGCACTTGAAGATAGCATTGTAATACATGCGGAGGTGCATCCTAGGGCAGGTGGTACCATTGTACTTCTTAACCTTTGGCATTTGGAAGTTCAGTGGTAGCACACCTCCGAGGTGGATACAAAGATCCTTGAAGTCCATGGAGATGGGGAATTTCCCCCCTTTCATCAGTTATAACTATGTTGCAAGCCTGGCAATCTGTGCATTGGTCTCATCTTTTGGAGGAGCGAGACTTTCTTTGCCTTCTCGGTCGAAGACGGCCCGGTGTTCCAGTTGCATGCATGTAGTTGTGGCTTGGAGTGGTGCCGTGACATAGATGGGGCCTTGTGTGTGTGATGGGCCATGTGGAAAAATCTGCTCAGTGTGCTAGGAGGTTGTAGCTCGGATACTGTGCTCTGGCCATGAAACCCTCCTTGCTTCATTAAATACTTGAACATCAGCTGCTCGAACTTGGTGAGGGTAGGAATTTGAGGCTACTCACTAGTGCTGGGTTGACTAAGAGGTGGTAATGAGGTTTGGGGTAATTAAGAAGATTAACCAGATTTGGGGGTGGATGTCCAACCATGCTGGGACATGAAGTCCCCCTTTAATCGTTCCACTTCTAATTTGAACCCATCTAAAGGGGTATCTTCAGGACTGGTCCTACCAGGAGGTGGATTTCCTGTGGATACTTCTGAGAGGGTAAGTGGTGTAGTGCTTATGATAGGAGGAGGTGTTGACTTGTCGGCTATAGCCTTGCTATGTTGTGTCTTCTTCTACTTCTATAGTCGAGTCTCTAGGGAAGCAATTGTAGCTTGCTTAATTGAATTAATAGAAAAGTTCATTGTTATTATTTTATAAGGTTATATATTTATATATATCAGAAATGATTACAAAAGGAGGGGGTACTTGCCCTAATACATCAAAAGACAACATAAAAAGAAATATAAAGATCAAGCATCGCTGGCGGTAGTGAAGGTGATACTGGTTCGTAGCCCAATGAGAAGATTTGTTCTCTTAGCATGTGAACCCATGATTGTATCCACTGATCTTGTATAAAAGCCATACTATTGCTATGTCTCGCCTCAATTCCCAAATCCTCATGGGATGTCCTACTATCATTGAGCTCATTTTTTAGAGAGCAAATGAGCTTGGCATGAGTTTTGTTCCAATGTTGGGTACACTCATGTGAGACCTTGGCCTCTATATGCAAAAGTAGCTCAGCTTCTAAGGTAGCTTTGGTTTGGGCATGTGAAGCCAGTTCCTTGGCTAAATCTGATAGTGCTTGCTCATATTCTGCTTGAGTGTGAGAAGGCTCTATATGTGATGAAGATGTTGATTTGGTGCATTACCTCTTGTTCAAAGAAGTAGATTCTAAGGGTGTAGAAGGTTATAGAGGAGGCTTGTGTAGAAACCAATGCTCATATGCAAGTGTCATAGCCTGTGTTTTCAGGGACAATAATTATGGATGTCCCGAGACTCCAATGTGTGACCTATCCCACAAAGTGGCTACTGTAGATAGTGTATGGTTGGATATGCGGTGATCAAGTTTGCATACATATTTGAAGATCGTGGGGAAGTCGAAGAGATCTTGCCTAAGTGCCAATTGCCAAAGAACATGTATAGGTACATAGGGAGTGCTCTGGTAGACTCCTATGATAACCAAGTATGTGTGGTCCTTAGTAGCAAGAAGCGGGTAACGTGCCCTGTGCCACATGACATGCCAAATAATTTGTTCTGGAAGCATAACAGCCAGTAGCTTCTGATAGCTTGATGTAGTCACTTTGTTTGGCAACGGTCAGCTTTTGATATAGATCTGTGCTGGGGTTAGATCTTGTGACACATAAGTACGGAAAGATGCAATGACTGATAGATGTTCCCATAACCAGGCTTGTAAGTAAGCCGGGAAACCATATAGTCGACCTTTGGGATGTTGGGCACAATGTGAGAGACTAAAGATAGTCTCTAAGATGATCATAGGTGCATGTGTATATTTCTATAAATGCTGATCTAAGATGTTGAGTAAGACGCCATTGATGTGATGGCAGCTATGTGATAACAAGAGCTGTCCTAAGACAACTAGAGTGAATGCTCTGAACTTAACAGGGTTGTCGAAGTCACAAATTTTCTTCCAACCTTTTTCCAATAAAAGGTCAAAAGGGTTATGCAAATATTCTCTTGTAGCTTCCTTAGGCAGGGAGGCTTTGGAGATTTCTAGTGCATGGAAGTTTTTCAAGTAGCTAGGCTTGTGAGTCAGGATTATGGCATTGATGCCAAGACAATGTTCCCAGTCTAAGAAGGATTCGAGGTCCTTAATAGTGGGTGTGAGTTCTTGTTCTTCGAAGCAGAAAACCATAGATGTTGAGTCTCAAAAGGAAATGGTTGCTTCTATCAGTGGTCAATCTAGGTTGATTTGGGCTAAGGCTAATGTTGCCCCTAGCCAGCTTTGACTTTTCCAAATTTCCCGTTCTTCGGGAAGAAGGGTAATTAGGGTATTTATGAAATTTGCGGAGATGGTAGAGTACGCATCCAATTGCACAAGTTTGTGAGTCATGTCTGTAAGCACAAGCATGAACACAGGGTTAGAAATTTCATTTTATGGCTGAAAACAACATTCTGCAGAATTTAAGCCTAACTCCTACTTTTTGCCTCAACGCTTGAATTAAAAATCAGGCGTTGAGAGCATGATTAGGTGTTGAGAGCAGTTACAACTTATAATGATCTGTGGTTGGGTCTTTTGTCCTTTTATGTTTCAAATTGCAATTTTTAGTTACAAACTATAGGAGAGGTCCCCACAATATTTTATCCTATTCCTTTTTCACTTTTTGACACAAATTCGCCTTTTTCATCATCAATAATGAGTCGAGGAGGATCAAGTCGTCTCTTCTCACTTCTCTCGGCCCAAGAGAAGGCTTTGTGGAAGAACCCCATGGCGGATGAGGTGAGTTTTGACTTGTTCATGTATTTTCTTTTTGCTTTTATGGGTTTTTTATTATTCTTTGATTTTGTTTTGATTCAATGCCTATTGCTTTTTTTTTGTTTATTTCCTTTTAGATTTCATTTTTTTTTAATTTTTTAATCATTAGAATAGAATTATGTTGCTTTGATTTTGATGTTTGAATATTTTAAGAATGAATTTTTACAATTTTGTGTGATTTTTGGGTTTTCCAACGTCTGAAAGTCATTGTCCTAAATTATAGGTGTAACACCAGATTTTTCATTGCTTAAAAAAAACAGGCATTGAAAAATCAAGCATTAGCCAAAAAATCAGGTGTTAGGTCTGAGAGACAGATTTGTCATTTTTTTGCTTCTGTTTTATTTGTTTTTTATTCTTTTTTCTCCTAAATATTGTTCTAACATATTTTAACATGTTTTTTCTTGTAGGCTAGAGGTAAAGTAGAGTGCCATGGCTCTTGGTCCGAGGTCCTAGGCTTGTGGAGGTGAATGTGTTCCAAAGTCCAAGATCAGGAGAAGGCCATGGGTTTTGGCCATTTTCTGAGCTTACTAGTGCTGTAAGCCGATAGGGCTCTTTTGATGGCCCTTGCTGAGAGGTGGTCTCCCATTACACACACCTTCCACCTTCCGATGGGAGAGATCGGGATGCCCTCGATAGATTTCTTTATGATGACGGGGCTCTCTATGGATGGCACCCCTCCACCAGTTCAGAGGACTTCAACCTGTTATTGGTGGCTCGATGCATAACGCCGCAGCCCATGGCACAAAGGATGTTCAGCCCTCTTGGTTCGAGAACGACTACATCTGGGCCACCAACTAGAGCTCGCCAGCAAAGATTGAGTTCTCCACCTAAGCTTTCCTAATCTACATGCTGACTCGCTCTATCATCTGTGGGAAGAGCGATAGGGTATTTTTTTACTTGTTGCAGGCCTTGGAGGATCTGGACCTCGTGGCCACACGGAGTTGGGGTAGGTCCGCCATCGGGTGAATGTACTCTAATATGAGCGAGATCTCTTCTGGGTAGAGCCCTCATGCTTTTGTGGGGTTATGCTTCTTATGGGAGGTATGACTCACTTTTTTTTAGTTTCTATCTTTATTCTTGACTCACTTTCTTTAATTTGAGTTCGATATCATACATGATTTCAATTTTTTCTTTTGCAGGTGTGGTGTTACGAGCACTTCCCTCCCTTGGCCCCTAGGTGAAGAGGCGATGAGGTATTTTACTTCCCCTGTGTGGTGAGGTGGAAGGTTGCCCACACCCACCATAAGACCCGAAGATCCATTTCAGCTTTTCAACACGAGCTAGATCTCTTAACTATTGATCAGGTGAGTACACAGTATTTTGGTTTTTCTACTTGATTTTTATTTCCTTTTGTAAATTATTATTTAAGTTATATTATGTTTTGTGCAGGTCAAGTGGCACCCATGGACTTGTTGGGCTTTGGGGGAGGGGAATACCTCGGTTTAGACCTCTGCTTGGGATTGGTCTCGCCAGAGGGTCATGTTGGTGGCCCCTGTTAAGGTTATCATATATCTCGGAGAGAGGTGTTGATGCCAAGTTAGGGTCGGAGTAGAGGGCTTTGTGGTCTGTTGATGTATGTTAATCCCATGAGCATGTATTGGGCAAGGGTAGTGCTAGGAGTTTTATATATGTCCTATGTGAAGCTCATAAGTTCGAATCAAGAAGCCAAGGACTCAAGACAAGGGAAAAGCACCCGAAAGAGGCACTGCCATCAAGGTATAATGCTTGCATTCATATCATTTTGTATGACTAAAAGCAACTCTTGACATGGTTTAGGGTCCCCAATGATACCCCAAAAGAATGCCCAAAAGAATTTTAAAATGAATGCCCAAGAAATTATGGTTACTATGCAAAACACAGAAGCCAAATCGATTGTGCTTTTCGCAATCGGTTTGGCAAAATTGATTGCGAAATGCACAATCAATTTCGAGGCAAGATTTGAGCACTTTTTCTTTTAGCCGAGGGCCAAACCCATATGCCCAAACCAATTTGGGATGGAGTTTTGGGAAAATGTCCTAAACCCAAATCGATTTCAAAAAGCCAAATCAATTTGGCCTTAAAACTGGGTTTTCAAATCAATTGTGCTTTCTGAAACCGATTTGGACTCCAAACCGATTTCAAAAAGCCAAATTGGTTTGGGGGTATTTTTGAGAAAAAAATTTCACAAAAATTTAGGGGAGATTTTTGAAATATGAATCCCGTTTTGGTTAATCTAAAGACGCATAATCACTCTCATTTTAACATATGCTCTTCCTAAGGCCAAGGATGCTCCTCCTCACTATAAAAGGAGCTTTTCCCTTTAGGGTAAAGCACATCCTCCAACACTCCAAATTTTTAGAGAGAGCTGAGAGGCATTTTATTATGAGAGTATTATCCTCTGTGTAAACCACTATTCCCTATTTTTACTGAGCTATAGTATCTAGCATCCTACTCTTCTCTCTACTATTTCTTCTCTCCTATTGAGCTATATTCCTACTATTAAGGAGAGGTTGTGGTGAGTGGTTTTCCTTAGAGGAACTAACCTTTGGTTGAGCTCAAGGAGCACTAGAGCTAAGTACTTAGAGCTTGTGGGCAGCTAAGGCATATCAACTCAACAAGTAGCATCCCACACATTGAGCAACTAGCAACATCAACAATTTGGTGGTAACACTTGCTTGACTTTGCATTCATATTTACTTTTACTATTGTTTAGCTTCCGTCAGAGACACCGGGAGCTTGAGAACCTCCGCTGGAGACACCGGAGGTATTACACACTCGTCGGAGACACCGAGTGTTGTAGTTGGCTTGCTTGAAAGAAAGTAGTAGGGTTTTCATCTTAACCTAGGTTGTAATAGAACCTGAATGAAATATACCTAAACTCGATAGTGAGCTTTAGAAGAGTGGACGTAGGCCCGAGTATCGAACCACTATAAATCTTATGTTGTGGTTTGTGGTTGTGTGATTGTTTGTTTCTTTGTTTCCTTACCTCATACTACTCTTGTCTATTATATGTTTGCTACTATTCTTGAGTAGTTACACTTAAGCACACACACTCACTCAATTGGATATATTATAAAAGAATCTAATAACCACAACTTGGTAATTTGAAAAGGGGTTAATTAAATTAAAAGGAATCATATTCACCCCCCTCTAGGATTGATTGCGTAGCATTTCAATTGGTATCAAAGCCTAAATTACTCAAATAGGGCCGAACATCCCGAGTAAGATCCTAGCAAAATCCGAGATGGCTAGAGAAGAGAGTGGAATATCCATTCGCACCCCTTCATTTTTCAATGGAACCGATTATGGGTATTCAAAATCACACATGGAGATTTTCCTAAATGCATATAACCCTAGACTTTGGAGCATAATTGTTGATGGTTATACCAAACCAGACAAGCCTAGGAGTGAGTGGACTCCCACCGAGTCTGATGCTCACAAGTTCAACTTTAGGGCATTGAATGCCATAGTGAGTGACCTAGCTCCAGATGAGTTTAGGAGGATAGCTCATCTAAAAATAGCAAAAAAAGTGTGAAAGCTTCTATCAGTTACCCATGAGGGTACAAGTGCTATAAAAATATCCAAACTTCAAATGTACACTACCCAACTTGAAGCTTTAAGGATGGAGGATAATGAGGAGATCTCCTAATTCAATGCCAAGCTATCAAACTTGGTAAACATCATGAGGAGTCTAGGAGAGGACATCCCCGAGTCAAAGGTGGTTAGGAAAGTACTTAAGTCACTACCTAAGAGGTTTAGACCTAAAGTCACTACCATAGAGGAGAGTAAAGACTTAGAGGTAATAAAGTTAGAAGAGTTGATTAGCTCACTACAAACCTTTGAAGCAGCCATTAAGGAACCTACCAAGAAGAAGGGCATTGCCCTTACGGTAGAAGAGCCCTCTGAATCGAATGAGGAGTAGGATGATGACTTGGCCCTTATAGCCAAGAGGTTCAAGAAGTTCTTTAGGAGGAATACCAAGGATTACTGTAAGAACAAACAAGTGAAGAAGTCCTATCTCGGGTATAAGAAGAAGAAGGACTTCTCCAAAGAACCTCCCATTTGCTACGAGTGTGAGAGAAGGGGTCACATTGCCAAAGATTGTAGCAAGAAGAAGACTAAGTACAAGTCAAAGGCAAGGGCCATGGCGGCCACATGGGATGATGAGTCCGAGACTTCAGAACATGAATCCCAAAGTAGTGAAGAGGCTCCCTCACAAGAGATCAAGGCTTTTATGGCCTTTGTAACTTCTGTGAGTTCACTATTAGAATCTAGTGACTCAAGTGAAGATTAGGGAGAGTATGAAGAGGATGAGGAGACTTATGATGCACAAGAGGCATTTGATGACCTCTTTGTGCAAAGTGTTGAGTTGGGAAAAAAGAATAAACAACTCAAGAGGAAAATTATGAAATTGACTAATAAGTCAAAGACCCTTGAAGACACTATCTCTACTCTTAGACAAGAGTCCTCCTCAGAGAGTGAAAATGAGAGAGATATTTCCAAAGAAAACTACTTGCTTCTATGTGAGAAGGAGGAAATGAGCCTAAAAATAGTAGACCTAGAAAATAAGATACATGATTCTAGGATATTTCTAGGCTTAGAAAAAATGAATAGGAAGCGAGAGAAGGGAAGACTCCTTGAGGAAAACAAGAAGTTATCCAACAAGGTTCTTAAGCTAGAGGAGAAGCTCAAAACCTTAAAAAAAGGAAATGATGAGTTCAATGATAAAGACTCACTCATCTTTGAGCTTGAAGACCAAGTCAAGACACTAAATGAGAGGAACAAGGCTCTAAACTTGACTTGTGCTCAACTCATAAGGAAGTACCTTGATTACCTTAAGCAAATCAAAGAACTTGAAGAAGATAAGAGGAAGAACATCTCAATGCTTACTCAAGGTAATGACAAGTTTGAGAGGATGCTCAAAATGGGCAAAGAACATGGTGATAGATCTGTTTTGGGTTATTTTGAGGATGTAGCCTCCACATCCACCCATAGACCCAAGAGTGGCTTTGTAAAAGCCAAAGGATCCACTCAACTACCTCCACAACCCTTATGCAAGGGAAAGGAAAAGGTGGAGCCTCCTAGATCTTCCAAAAGGTCTAACAAGGTTTAGAAGAATATTCTTACCTCATTCAAAGGTAAAGCACCAATGAAGCAAGGTAGAGAATGGGAGAGCTCTATGCAACATCAATCAAAGACCTATGCTCAAGTGGTTATGAATAGACCACAAGCCAACCAAGCATCTTCTTTCAAAGGAGCTCAATGGTTGAGCAAACCATATTCCTATGTAAAGGAGAAATAGAACAAAGTCTGAGCAAAAATGACCTCTACCTATGAAGGAACTCAAGTGAAAGCCTCCACTTCTAGGAAGGCTAGGCCACAACCTAGTCAAAGTAGAAATCCTAGAAGAGGTCCTCAATCCTTTTACAATGAACCATCAAGAAGGAAAAAAATGCAATCCTAAGCACCATGAAGACCCACATTTTCTTGCTATTATTATGGCTTAGAAGGGCACATAAAGAGGGATTATAGAAGAAGGGCCAATGGCATCAAGTCCCAAAGAATGCAAACAAAGAAATCATCAAATGGGAAGAATGTCAAGAGGAAAAATTATTTTCAAAATGTTGAAAATAGGAACCATTAAAGGAAGAAGGATCCAACCCAATAAAATGCCAAAAGACAAGCTCTAAACATTCCAAGGTTAAGAAAGTTTGGGTTAAAAAGGGTGATCTAAAGTGCTTAGTCATCCACACCACACTAAAAGCTGTAAGCTCATCAAGGTGATACCTTGATAGTGGGTGTTCCAGGCATATATCCGGTGAGAGAGAGCTTTTTACAAAGCTAGAGGAAGCACAAGGAGGATATGTCACTTTTGGTGATGGAAACACTGCCAAAATTCTTGGGGTAGGAACTATTGAAGCACCCAAAATTCCTCAACTCACCGAAGAACTTTATGTATAAGGCCTTAAACATGATTTGATTAGCATTAGTCAAATATGTGACAAATGGTACAAAGTGTAATTTGGCTGGGATGGATGTGTGATCAAGGATCATTATGAGTACAACATCCTAGCCGAAGGAGTAAGAACAAGTGACAATTGTTATGTCATTGATCATCATTCACAAAAAGAGGACACTTGTATTTTGTCCCAAAAGGATGAGACCAATCTTTGGCATCAAAGATTAAGACATCTCAACTTTAGAGACCTTACAAAACTTAGCTAGAAAGGTATAGTCAAGGACCTCCCCAAGCTAAGCAAGGTTGACAACCCTATATGCAAGAGTTGTCAAATGGGAAAACAAACTAAAGTCACACAAAAAGGTTGTATCCATTGGGACTACTAGACCCCTAGAACTTCTTCATATGGACTTTGCTGGTTCAACTACAACTGAAAGTCTAGGTGGGAAGAAGTATTTCATGGTCATTGTTGACGATTTCTCAAGATATACTTGAGTAGCATTCCTAAGAGAAAAATCTGAAGCCTTCAAGAAGTTTCTCAATATTTGCAAACGGATTCAAGTTGAGAAAGATTCAACAATCAAAAGAATCTGTAGTGACCATGGAAGAGAATTTGAGAACCAAAAATTCTCTAGTTGGTGTGAAACACGAGTTTTCAGCCCCCAAAACTCCTCAACAAAATAGGGTGGTTGAAAGGAGAATAGAACTCTTCTAAATATGGCTACAACAATGCCTTCGAGCAAAAACATAGCCAAGAGGTTTTGGGCTGAGGCAATTAGCGTGATGTGCAATGTCTCTAACCGAGTCTATCTAAGACCGGGCACATCTAAAACCCCATATAAATTGTGGACTAACAAGAGACCAACAATCAAATACTTTAAAGTATTTGACAACACTTATATTTTTTGAGATAGAGAACATTTAGGCAAGTTTGATAAGAAGAGCGATGAAGCTATGCTCTTAGGATACTCCATAACCAGTAGAGTCTACTATGTCTACAATATTAGGACTCACTCAATGGATGAGTCAATTAATGTGACGGTAGATGATTTTAAGGCAATATATGAGCAAGGAAAATTGCCAGTAGTGTTGTCTGATCATAAGAATGAGAGCTCATCTTAAGTGGAGATTGAAAAATATCAAGGAGATCAAGAGGAGCACTTTTTTCAATCAAGTTTGGAGAAAGAAGTAGAAGAAATTCAACTTCAACCCAAGGACAAAAGGCTCACTAATGCATTATCATGAGATGACATTATTGGTGATCCTAACATTGAAGTGAAAACAAGGAGACAAATAGAAAATATCCTTAGTCATTTTTACTTCACCTCTAAGATAGAGCCAAAGCGAGTTAAAGAGGCTCTAAATGATCTAGACTAGATCCTAGCCATGCAAAAGAAATTAAATCAATTTCAAAGGAATGATGTATAGTTTCTCACAGAAAGGCCTAGTGATAAGAATGTCATTGGTACCAAATGAATCTTCAAGAACAAACATGATGAACATGGTATAGTGACTAGAAACAAGGTAAGGCTAGTTGAAAAGGGGTATGCCGAGATTGAAGGAATTAATTTTGAGGAGACTTTTGCCCTGATTGCAAGGTTGGAATCTATCAGGATCCTCTTGTCCATAGTGTGTTATTTGAAATTTAAGTTATATCAAATGGATGTCAAGAGTGCATTCCTGAATGGAATTCGCTGGGAGGAAGTATACATTGAGCAATCTGAGGGGTTTATGGACCCTCACTTGCCTAACTACATATACCTGCTCAAGAAAGCTTTGTATGGTCTCAAACAAGCTCCAAGAGCTTAGTATGAAAGACTTATAAAGTTTTTTCTTGATCACCATTTTGACCGAGGAATTGTAGATAAAACATTATTTATCAAGAAACAAAATGATCATATACTCATTTCTCAAATTTATGTGGATGACATCATTTTTGGGTCCACCAGTGAGGAGATGTCTCATGGTTTTACCCAAATAATGAAATCAGAATTTGAGATGAGTATAGAAGGAGAACTAAGGTTTTTCATAGGTCTTTAAATGAAGCAAACAAATGATGGCATCTTTTTGAGAAAGTGTTGGCAAACCCTAGATCTAGCACAAGCCCCCTTAGCCCTTGATTTCCATCAACCAAACATAAGAAATGGTTAGCTCCCCAATCTACATGCTCAACCATTGATCTTGTACACCCTTGTGCGCCCTCCCTAAATGTAAATATTTGAATTTCAAATATCTACATAACCCCCATCATACCTCGCATCTAGTACAACTTACTTTAGCCCTAGATTAGTCCCAACCAATGGCAGGGGAGCCTTGTTCGCCCCACCATGTAATCCTAGCCCTCCACCTCCCATCTTCCAAGATTAAATCCTAACCCTTAACCCAACCTCCCAAGGCTTATAAATAGCACAAATTTCATGCAAAAAATGTGAGAAATTTGAGAAAAAACTGAGAGAAAAATAAAAGAAAAGGAAAAGGAAGAAAGGAAAAGAAAAGGGAAAAGCTCAAGTGATTAAGGCTAACCCCAACCCCTAAGCAAGGTAATCCTAAACCCTAACCTCATTAGTGTTAATTAGCCATTCTTAGATGCTAACCATGCTGCCTTTTTATTCAAATTACTTCAGTTAATCACCTCTCAAATTACTTCTGCTGCACTTTATTTTTTTTACTATAGTCCTGTGTTTATTTTTTTCTAATTTTTCTAGAGATTCAAATTGGCTCAAATTTTAATGGTAGGATCCTAGAATAGTAGCTCACCTTTGATAAAAAAAAAAAATTGTGAATTTTAGGGCAGGTTTGGGTCTCAGAATAGTCCCCCAAAACTTGCCCTAAAAACTTATTTTATGAACTTTGATTTTCCAATTACTATTCTTTATTTTTTTTCTGATTTTTGTAATCTTCTGCTTGAGATAATTTGTATATATGTTGTTCTCAATATGTAGTATACATGTATAAAAAAATGGGAAATTTTTAACCCCCTAAAAAGGTTAAAACTGTAGAAAAATAATCTGTTGGATTTTCACGCAGCAGCTGACTTCTGTATTTTAAGTTCAATTAAAATTCAAGCATCAGGAATAAATTCAGGCATCAAGACCTAAGGGCCACCCTAGTGACCCCTGACCTTCCCTGAAGCTGTGATCAAATCCAAAATACATTCTAAAACCCCCTTGTGCGAAAGTACCCCTATGGGCCATTGCCTTTCTCTAACGTAGACATCAAGATCCATTTTAGGCATTAAGCCTAAAATAGAAACAAAAATAGTGGGACCCCCTAAAAGAATGTAAGATCATAGAAGGGCAGGTTGTTAGACTTTTCCAATAGCTAATGCTTGAATTTTAACCCAAATTAAATTTAAGTGTCAAGCCTGTGTAAGACACAAATAGAGAATCTATCATTTCAAGTACCTATTTCTCTTCCAATCCAAGTAAGGTTAACCATACACTTATAAATCCCGTATTTGATACCTGAACGTTACTTGGGAGACAACATCGCTTTCGTGGCTACTATGTTAGCGCGGTCAGGTTGTGTCACCCTACTCAATCACTACCTTTCAACCCTTCCTGACATTTTATAGTCTCTACCTTACCCTAGGGTCACGTCATGGTGGTTCATGACTCAAAAACCCTAGGACTTAACCATAACCCAATTAGGTCCCTAAAACATACTCACATTGGTATGATGTAGTCCCGACCCCCATTTCATTAACATGTTTCAGTAGCGAGAAGTACTTTGTAAGTATATAAATAACATAAAATGAACCTACCCTGAATCACTCTCATAGGTAAATATACTTGACTTGTAACAACCATAAATTTCATAGCTTTATTTAGACGTGAAACCGAGTTGCTACTAAACCAGGTTCATAAACATTCACTATAAATTTTAACATTTTTTTCTTTTATCATAGATTTAACACATTATTTGCAGCGGAATAAGAATAATCCATTCTTTAACATCAACGGAAATAAACCATGACATAAAAACATACAAACTATCAAGTCATTAATCTCCCATCACCACAACTCGAATATAAAGCTACATGTCTCAATACATTCCAAATACGACAGATAAAGTCTAGAGAGTACTATAACTAATAAGAAAGAAAAGCATTCTCTGTATGCCTTTCTCTCGACCTCAAGGTACTCCTAATGACGCATCTGCACCAAACCTCCCTTGTAATAAAAATGGTATGGATGAGTGAAATCCACGGTTTGTAAGTAGGTATACAAAACCTATTACGAAAATTGGATGGTTAAAACACGAATCTTTTAATATAAAAATACTAAATATATCTCCATATATGGTACATATCAATTTCTGATGTGTAGGAATGTGCTAGTGTACAGAAATGTACTAGTGTACATACATCTTCTACTAGTCATCATAGGATCTATACACTCATCATCATAGTTCATTATTAGGAACTAGGCATTGCAATGCACATGATTTTATTTATACATGACATCTTTCTAACATCTACATATGACAATATGCATGATTTCACCTACACATGACATTCTTTTAATATCTACATATAACAATATGCATGATTCTACCTATCAATGATATTCTTCTCATATCTACATATGAAAATATACATAGCAATATATGTTTACAATCCCATGGTAAATATTTCATAATCCATCCATTTTAAAGATATCTAATGTATATCTTAATGAACATTTTTACACATTTCTCATGCATATACTATACTTTCAAAATATGAATATGTATATACAAATCATTTCAAGCTAAGCATGCACCATCCTTAAATAATTAGCAATAATAATAACACATTTGCATAATGAGACATATGAATTTCTATTTCTATATTCAACAAGTCTGTCATTACCTTAATACTTATCATTCACATTCTTAATTATTACTTATTATAGGTTACTTATCATTCGCCATGTCTTCACTTATCACTTATTAGCTTCCATTGTCCTTATCTTAATATTTAGTTATTACTTTTCATTAGTCATTTAACACTTATCATTGATATTTATAGCAATGAGTTGTACCCCAATGAGAGAACTATCATACATCTCAGTTTTTCTTACATAATTTAGAAATCTGTGTATCACATGTTAAGTGTTATATCTCACATGCCAACCCATAGGAATCTCTATCAAATAATAAAATATAATGTAACTAATAGATGAAGGGTCACCGTTAAATACAAAACACATAACCTATGTAAGGGTCTTCAACATAGTATATCGTATAAACAATATAAGGTCTTTGACAAAGCAAATCACATATCCCATATAAGGGTCTCCGACATAGCATATCATATATACAATATAAGGTCTTCAACAAAACAAATCACATAATCCACATAAGAGTCTCCGACATAGCATATCATATATGCAATATAAGGTCTCCAGCAAAACAAATCACATAAGCCACATAAGGGTCTCCGACATAGTATATCATGGTTTCTTTTCTTTCTCTCTAATGGTGGAGATTTTTAATTCACTTATTCTTTAGTATATTGCATTATTCCGCAATGGCAAGGGTCATCGGCATATTGAATTATAACCCCAATAGTAAGGGTCATCACTTATACTTACTTACATTTTTGTTTCACTTACTTATACTTGCTTACACTTTGTCATGTTGTATTATTCCCAATGACAATGGTCATCGGCATATTGAATTATAACCTCAATAGCATTGGCCATCGGTATATTGAATTTTAACCCCAATAGCAAAGGCCATCGGTATATTGAATTCTAACCCCAATAGCAAGGGCCATTGGCATATTAAATTCTAACCCCATTGTGAGTCTTCAAGAGCTTTGCTTGCTCCCAATAATTAGGTAGTAACCTTGAGACAATAAGAATTTGTTGCTCATCTGACAGGTTGTTGCCAGCACTCTTTAGGTTTTTTTTTTTTTTATCATTTAAGACATTTTTCTAAGATGTTTAATCATTGTAAAGTTATGATCCATTTTGTATGTCTCAAACCTAAGAGTCATGGCCTTTAACCTTGTGGCAGAAGTAAAGGCGAAAGACATTTTCAGGTACTCTCACATGTCTTTAACGGTTTTGCATTCTTCAAACTATCCAATGATACCATTATGTATTATGCTAAGCATGGTAAAATGTGCACAATGATCTCTTTTGAGCCAATTTTGATATTGCTCCATATCCCGTTTATGTTGTGCAGTGGTCCCTTCCTCAAGGACCACCATGCTAGTCATTAGTGTTTCGAGCACACTTTATTCTTTTAGGAGATACTGAATTTTTCTATACCACATATCACAATTATTTCCATCAGTTTCTTCCATTTGGTTAGGTTAGCGATCACATTCTTGGAGACCATCTTTAACCTACAAGTACAAACATTACTCAATTAATTTAGAATTTGTAACATGTTGCATACACATTATAAAATTATCCCACCTATGAGTCAGGATTCAATGCCAAAGTTTATGTGCTCAACTCAAAAATTTAGGTAATTCTAGCAATCATCTCTTACAAACATAAACCGTACCATTAATCTTAACTAAGATGAATAATTTTATTTTGAAGAGAACTAATCTTGACTTATACTATAATTAAGACTACTCATAGACCATTATTTATCCATATTTTATCATTAATGCTTACAAAATTAACATCTTATCTTATGTTCAAATGAACAAAAAAAAATTGCAAACATTAAATGAACCAATTAGAATAATTGATTATGAGCCATTAACACTTAACTTGGTCCATTTTATATATAAAAAACTGAGCCATATTTGAGCCTAAATTAGGCAAAACAGCCCTTAACCAAACAAGCTTAATAGGCTGACTGGTTCCTTTAATAATCTGGTTGGGCTAGGCCTAAACTAGGTTTGATATTTTATAGTGGCCGGTTTATGGACCTTATGGGTTTGGCTTGGCTTACAGCCAATGACCAAAGATGGCTCCACCTTTATTGTTTGTTTTCAATAAAATAATCTAACAACTTTAAATGCCCCTTAGAATTCTAAGTGTTCAATTTGTAGCATTAAATGCTTATTCAATAAACATTTTCTAAAAAGCATTTGATCCTTTGTGATTATTTTATTCCGTTAAGACATATCGCGAACAGCACACATTACGAATGACAAACATCGCGAATAACATAAGCGACTATGATATCGCAAATGACAAAACAAAGGACCAGGGGCATGGAAAACATTTAATGCTTTCTTTTGTATCTATTAGTTATCACCAAAAGACCAAAAACAATTAATGCTATCTTCCTTTCCCCCTTTTTTTGTTTATTTATCAAACCGTGCTTGATGAAAATTTTTGAAAGTTCTCACTAGTTTAAAGTAGCATTTGGATAAAATTATTTTTAACAATTTATGACTTCTATCATTCCAGAAGTCATGAGTCTCTATGTTTTTGCGTTTGGTTTGCAAATTAAAAGGTTATTTATGCATAAGTCATAAGTAGGAACGAGAGTAGAGAATCAACTTATTTTAAAATTGGGATTCAACAACTTACCAAATAAATTGAGCTATTGACTCATACAAAATTTGTGATGGATCGAACCTTATAAATCTAAATAAGTAACTTATTCTTTAAGTCAAAATTCAATTATAAGTTTATCCAAACGCTACCTAAAAGTCATGGCAGCATGTGACTTTTAAAAATCAAACTCCCTTTTAGTAGGATTATATGTATTCGCGAGAGTTGGGTCATTTAC
>JAOXJP010250329.1:7478-22070 GCA_025762735.1 Platanus orientalis
TAAAAAATAGCACTATACTCACGAACATAACACCAATGCTCATCTTCCCTAATGCTAACCATTATGCCCAGTGGTAGATAACTAGATATTGATCAAACACTATCACTATCATCGATGGGCCTTATGGTTGGGATGTGCATCTCCCTACCCATAACCCAAACCATAGTTACCAGAGCGAGAACCGAAAGCGGGAAGCAATGCAAATGCGATAAGCGGGAAGCGAGGCTCAATAAATATTTGGGAAGCAAGAAGCAAAAAACGATTATAAAGTAAATAACTATGGTTTACAATTAACAATTTTATACAATAAAGTGAATAAACTTAAAGAAAGTACTAAAAAGCCTAAATGCTATACTATGTAAGTAACAAAGAATCATGACATATAAATCAATATGCAAACCACTTGTTATTAGTATGGGCAGTTGTACCTTAGACTTTACCATACATCAGCTTTTTTGTAGATAACTTACATCTTAGAGTCAGACTATAGACGACCTTGCATAAAAACCATCAAATTTGAATCTTTTTTTATTGGATTGCAATAAAATAATATAAATAATCAATGTTATATCTTTTTCCCTACAAAATTTTTACTAGATCTTAGAGACAATATTTTATTCAATGCTAAAAGCATTGGATTTTAATGCGGTAGCCCTTTCATAGCTTGAGAGACATCAACCTTTATGGAAGCCTAAGGCAAAGCTTAAGGGAGCAATGAGGAAGACTAGCTCGTGTCCACACTTTTGATCATTAATTTTCTGTTCTAATTATGTTTTAGGGTTTTATTTGAGTAATTTTGATGAAACAAGGCCACTAAAGCCATTAGGAATTTTAGTAGGACGGTTTAGAATTAAATTAGAAGAGTTTTAAAGTTGTTAAGTATTCATTTTTTGGGTTTTTCAAGGCTGGCCTACCAGGGGTATTTTGGTCCAGTTGTGAATTTTCTTTTATATAAAATAGACTCTCAAGCTTCTTGTACGATCAGTTGGGATTTTGAAATAAAGAAACTTGTTTTTCGGCAGCTTGTGAGCTGGTTCTCTTCTCCATCTCTCACCATTAGGTGAGTTCTTCTTATACCTCTTGTTCCTTCTTTTTCTCTTCTCTTCTCTATTCTATCATACTTTCTCTTCATCTTCTTCTCTCTTCTTTAAGTTTTCTACAGAAAAGTTAATTTTTATTTCTTTTAATCTCCATCTTATTCCTTCTTTTACATCCTTCTTGCTATTCCATATTACCCATCAATTTTCTCATCATTTCTCTTCATTCTTTCTCTTCTTTTTACTAAATTTTTGAAATTGCTGGAAAATTTTCAGCAACTAAACTTTTCTAATTACTCTCTAACCATTCCATAAAAACTCAATTCCTTTTAAACCTAACCCTCCTACATCCCCACAAACCCTTTTAAATAATTTTTCCCAATTTTTCAATCCTTTTTCCACCTTTCTTGAATTTTACCCTTTTCTTGAACTGTAAATCTCCACCCATTCAACCGTACACCCATAGCTTAATTTTCTTGTAAATTTTATGTCAAAAATATAAAATAAACCATAAAACAAGGGGGCAGCTGCATGTCCCATGGTGTTCCCACGAAATTAGGGCTCCAAATTTGAAATCTCCCAATTTGGGGCTTTTCGGATTTTCTCCAATTTCCTTATTTATTTTTTTTAATTCTCTTCAATTTCTTACTTCTCTTTGCATCTTTGATCCATTCATGAATTAGTTTTAAATTATTGCTTATGTTCTTTGAAAGATTAGATTTCTTGAATATTTTCTTCAATTTTCAGCATTCTTTAACATTCAAGAACCATACTTTAGGCTTTGTTATTAATTGATTAGTGTAAAAATCTCTTTTTCCTTTGGATCCTACATCAAATTTACATTAAATAAAATACAATATTGTTTCTTGGATTGTTTTCCAATAGATTCTCCAGACATTATTACACACTACTCCAAAGGCTTCCACTCATTTTCCTAAAAGGCTACTCGTTTTACCGAGCTTCCCAAATGTGGGACGCGCATTTCCCACTACTAAGGGAAACGGAATGGAATTAGCTTCCCAAACAAACTTCCCACCTTGTACTAAGCTTCTATGCAACTATGACCCAAACCATATGATCTCATAGCGTACCCATATCCTGGATACCACTGCCCATGCCAACTCTTAGGAAAGCTCATAACTTTGTGAGAAATAACTATTATTATAAGAGTTAAATGTCTATAAGTGGAAGCCATG
Source organism: Platanus orientalis (assembly GCA_025762735.1). Classification (NCBI taxonomy): domain Eukaryota; kingdom Viridiplantae; phylum Streptophyta; class Magnoliopsida; order Proteales; family Platanaceae; genus Platanus; species Platanus orientalis. The sequence goes on from JAOXJP010250329.1 coordinate 9,712, forward strand.
AATATTAAATAACTATGTGAAAATAGGATTCATTTGTTAAAGTGGGAATCTAAAAAAATGAATTTTCCTCAATTTCACCACATGCCATATCCAACAAATCCCAAATTCATGTACATGACCAAGGAGCTCTATCTAACCTTAATCTACACAGAAAACAAATCATAATAGAAGAAAATTAGATAACAATCAACCCCATTTTTTATGAATAACAATCTTTATTAAAAAATGGCAAAGAAAATGAAGAAAAGATAAGGGCAAGGAAAATGAAGAAAAGATAACAATTAACCATGTATGTGGTTTCCTCCCAAATCAAGTCTGGAGGCTTCTCGATTTATGAATAACTCTTTTGACTAAAGTGGGGCAAAATAGACTTGTAGATACAAACCCTAGAATTGACAAATCCAAGAACTCTGGACAAAACAATGTGTTTTTGGTGTTAGCCGGTTAGCCTCGACCAAAAAAATCCCAAGAACAACTTTCTATTTTGAAAAAATTTTGATAATATCTCAATGAAATTTAGAACTTCAAGATCAAGATATTGGTGATATCTAACCAATACTAGGAATTTTACAACTTCTCATTCTTATTTTATCAACCCTTCCCAGATGTAAAAATTTCAAACATTTCAACAAAACATTGTACCAAGGTCTTAAATAAGACATCAAGGCCCTTAAGCACAGGCCAAACAAGACCAAAATCACATCGAGGATAGACAAACCATAGAATCAAGGATCCATCAATCCTAATCCTAAATTCGTGATCACCCAATCCAAATCGAGATCAGTCAATTTTAATTCGATCCAGGCCATTGGTCTCTGATTCAACAGCAGAATCCTATTCCATCTGGGGCATCAGATCAGCCGATCTGGTTAAGGATCCAACAATCCAGTTGATCCTGTAAGAAGGGCGCATGAAGTTTTTTCATCTTATTATCCAATGGTTTTTCATCTAAGAGAAGGTCCCATACAATGTATTAGGTCATTTCTTATAGCTTTTTAAATAAAATAAAATAAAAAGATTCAAGGTTTGAAGCAGATCGATGTGGCGGTTAATGTGTTCTTTTCCACGTGTGGCTTTTTCATCTTCACATACAAACTCAAGGAAAAAGAGACAGCCAGATTTTGGGTGGGAGTATTAAACCCAGGCACCCAGCTAGCCGATAAAATACACGTAAAATGCAATTTTTGTGGGAGACAGCTCTTGGAGGTATCAGTAGAGGTTAAAACAACACATTGCAAACAAGGCAAGTAAAGTGAATAATTGCCCTAAGTCTCTCTGAAGATATATTGGCAATGCAGAAGCACTTATAGGAAAGGCACCAAAGGTTAGGAAAGTTGAGGTTAGGAAGAAAGTGTCAATGCAACTTTACTTACCAAGAAAAGGGGAAGAAGCAACATATGCATAGGCTATTGATGGTGATGACCCACTTGGGGATGTAGAAGACTGGGAAAGATGCATCTTCTAGCGACAATAAGGGAGAGTTGAAAATCTCTTGTCCAAGATGAAGAGAGGAACATATTTTATGTTTCTAGACCAGCCACGGGCATAGGAGGGAGAGCTCTTAGTACTAACCCAGGAGTAGTCCATGCCCATCTTTAGGGCGAACTAGCAGTATTAAAGACCTTATCAACTAGGGAAAAGAGTGATCTAGAACAAGAAAGAGCCTATATTTAGATTTGATGGGTTTATGCAGGGGTATTTTAGGAATTTCAGGTTTAAATTTTTTATATGGCATTTTTTTAATTTAGTCGATTTTAGGTTAATCTAGGTTCGTTTCTTGTAAATCAGCTTAAGGAATTTTATTCATTTCCAAATAGATTAGGTTTTATTTAATTTTAAAAAAAGTGAAAGAACTATTCCTGTTCTTTTGCTTCAAGCCCTATTTTGGAAGGTCAAAACTAACTCATTTGGGCTGATTTTGTTGTCATTTGAAAGATTATTCACAATTTCAATAATGAAGAATGATATTATTATTGATGAATTCAATGCTGCAATTGCTTTGTTCTCTGGTATGACTCCAGAATCTTGAAGGTGTGATGCTTTCAACCTTAGGTGGAATTCCTAGATGGCCATTGGTGTGACTCCATTGTTAATTTTTTCTCTTTCTCTATTATTTTTTTGTTATATTCTTTTTATTACAAATTATTTATTGAAGAACTAGATAAGAGCCTTTTCTTGTTTCACGTGTTAAAAGTTTGCAAATAAATTACCTTCGAAATACATAAAAGAAAATTGATAATCTTCAATAGATTGCAAGCAATCTAACAGTTTCAACATTTTTCTCTCTCTGTCCTGCATCAATTTTGAGATCAAAGCCAAGTTGTCAACTGATCTCTACTCAGTTGGGGTCCTTCAGGTGACTGTTCAGCTAGGTTCCCATTTGTTCCATTTCAATGGGGTTCCTGTGATATTTGTGGTTATTACTTCAACTAGGTTATCAATCATACAATCTTCCAAAATCATACTCTGAGACAACAGCCTAAAACCCTGAAATTTTGGAAAGGGCCTTACCCTAAAATTTTGGAAAGGGACCTAAAGCCTAAAATTTTATAAAGGACCCTGAAGTAGAATCTATATGTGAAAGGTAGAGTTGTTGGTTTTTTTTTTTTTCCTAGTTTTGGGCTAACCCTAAAACTTTTGGAAATAGGTCATGAAAACTATAGAATCCCCGAAAAGATGAGATGGTTCTTCTAATGAAAGTAGATTTTGTTTTCCTTTCTGGGAAGACAAATAATATAGCGGTTAGTTACTGGGTTGATCAGAACCTTATTTCTACATCTTTTGTTGAAAGCTTCTACAAGATCCGAAAAATCAAAGATATTGTGGATATGTTAAGGACTATTTTTTATATTCAATTCCATCATGGAAGAGACTACTTCGATGGTATTGAATGTCAAGTGTGTGATTTCCCCTTAACAGACACACTAGTGATTTTAGACAGGTGATGGATTGAGGAGAGAAGTTACTTTTAATAAAAAGACCCAAGTATTGCGACTCTATAACCATGATGTGTGGTATCGTCTCCAACTCAAACTAACTAATAAAGTGTCATTAATAGTAATTGTAAGTGTTCAGAATTCCATAGATAAGTAGACAGAAAAAAAAAATGTCAATATAGTTAAGGGAGAGCCCAAGATAGAATCCAATGAACCTTAAGATCAAATCTTGTTTGAACCAGAGATGTCTAATGAGGAAGACAAACCTATAACTAGTATGGAAAATGATAATCTTGATTCGGAAAATGTTGAGCAAACTCATGTTGATGTTTCGAGTGAGACAGATGAGACCGTGGTGGTTGCTGATACATGTACCATTGTTGTCATAGTTCGTGACCAGCCAGCTGATGAGAAGCACGTTCCAGACAAGGCCGAAATCCAAACTATTCTAATAGCTACACCATCCCATGAGCCAAAGACAAAAGTGGATGATTTGTACTATAAGATCTTTCCACTACCTAACCCTTGTGAGATGAGATGCTTATAGAGACATGGTTCAAGCTACTTCAAGTTGTTGTTTCTTTCCCACGACAAAACTCAAAGACAAGTTTTTTTAAACCAGGGGAGAATGATGTGGAACAAGAAAGAGCCTATATTCATATTTGATGGATTTATGCAGTGGTATTTTAGGAATTTTTGGTTTAAAATTTTAATATGTAATTTTTTTTATTTGGTCAATTTAGGTTAATCTAGGTTAGTTTCTTGTTAATTAGTTTAAAGGTTTTCATTTATTTTCAAATAAACTAGGTTTTATTTAATTTTAACGAAAGTGAAAGAACTATTCACGTTTTTTTCATTTAGGCCCTATTTTGGAAGGTCAAAACTTACCCCTTTGGGCTGATTTTGGTACCATGTGAAAGGTTATTCAGTTACCTTTCCAACGAGACCAAGATCTGGAAAATCCGATGTGATTTGGGAAAATTATGACCAAATTATTGACAAGGTATCACTTTATTATGGGATTTAATTAATTTTAAAGTTTTATTTTTAGGAAGTCTAGTTAGAGTGAGATTTGGAAAGATTGACATGTAAAGTCTATATATATGCTTGTAACCCACAATTTTATTAATGAAGAATGATATGATTATTGATGAATTCAATGCAACAATTGTTTTATTCTCTGGTGTGACTCAGAATCTTGAAGGTGTGACGCTTTCAACCCTAAGTAGGACTCCTAAGAGGCCATTAGTGTGACTCCATTTGTAATTTTCTCTCTTTCTCTATTCTTTTCTTCTTCTTTTTTTGTTATTTTCTTTCTATTACAGATTATCTATTGAAGAACTAGATCATAAACTTTTCTTGCTTCGCATGCTAAAAGTTAGGAAATAAATTGCCTTACGAGATTCATAAAAAAAAAAAATTGATAATCTTCAATAGATTGCAAGCAATCTAATAGTTTCAACATTTTTCTCTCTTTGTCTTGCATCAAAGAGAGAGAGGGGGGGATAGTATCCATATGGATGGTGATCAAAAATCAATTCACAGTACCATAACATCTGACCAAGATGATATGATATAAAAACCATAAAAACAAATCATAGATAAGGTATGAGTTAATCATGAATTGCTTCAAGACATTACTGACAAATATATCATTTTATGTTTTTTAAGTAAAGGGAAAATGCCATATACATGAACAATACAAAGTAAGACTATAATCCTAATCCAAAAACAAGGGAAAGGACTTACTTCTCTCCATTCCATGCAATCAGCTTTAACAACAATGGAAAGAACTGCAAAAGCATGATGGAGATTAGGAAAGGACCAATCACATGCCCAAAGCTTATTCAAAAAAGGAAGAGCAAATAGTAATGATAATATTCAACAGGAAACATCATCCTTTTCTCCTTCCTTTCCACAACCAGTAACCTTTTTTTTCGATAATTAACAACCACCGGTAACCTTTGATTCAATAATTAGAAGAAAAAAAATGGAATGCATGAAGCTTCACTATCACTCCAACAGAAAATCAAGGTACCTCATATTTGTATATGAGGTAAATAATATTGTGGACCTTATATAGACCACATTTCATAATCTAAAGACTTTAAACATCATACCCATTTATGGAAGACTTCAAATTTTCATAAATAAAATAACTTCTAAGACTAAGCCCTACCAAAATTAATCTCTAGATTAATAAGACTGTAATTAAAAACTCAGATAAGCAAGAAATGGTAATGCCCATCAGAGTCATACCCTATTCGTAAATTGCTCAAAACACATCCAAATTGCTTGACCTTTGACTCATTGGAAATGTAATTGAATAACCTTTCTAATGAAACCAAAATCAATGAATCTGGGCAAGTTTTGACATGGAAAAACACAAGTGAAGTGACAGGATTGTGGCACATGGAACTTGAGTCTTGACTTCCAGCTTCGTATCAGATCATGAACCATGCATCCTCTTTTGTTTTCTTCTGCTCCTAGGCAGTTTTCTTCAACATCAATAATGGACTTGAAGAGATGTGTGGAAAAAAGATGTTACAATTTTCAATCAACTGGCATCATAATTTTCATTGCCACTGAAAAAGCAAAAACTACTAGTCATTATGAACAAGACTAAGTATTAAAGAAAGCAACGATAACACATAACTGCTTAAAAAATATATGGATCTTGTAGGACCTTGGATAAGTACCTCCCAAGGAGAAATTTTTGGAAAGTTGTAAGTTTGTAACAATATAGACAACAAAAGAATATGTACCATCATTTATGATCTTCCTATTAGTCATTTAATTTTCTTCATATAAAATTTGAACTTTTCAAATATGAAAAGTCTGTTCTTCACCCAATACGAATAATAACTGCCACCAGCCAAGATCAGCTCAATTTTCAAAAATTAACAACTTTCTTTGGTTTATCATATAGTAAACCTTTATCACAGGATATAAACAAGTTGACGTGTCAATGAGTAGTTTCAAGCTTCTCGTGCATGTGTGGGCCAAGCAATCTGATAAAATGCTTCCTCTGGAGCTGACAACTAAGCTAGCTGCATTTCAATTGAACACTCCAAATGCCTATCAACATTTGTTCAGGTTACAAAAACATTAAAAACTCTCGTACTTTACCACTCAGAAAAAAATATATATATGTATTACAGGGGATCGCATAGCTAACAGTCTCATGTCGTTACATTTCATACAATTAGTTCAAGTTTTTGAAGTTTCCCCTAACAGGTTTGCATATTGCTCTAAAATTTGACATCATTAAGATAATATTCTCCTACATTCATGTACAAAATATGGATTTGTAAGTTCAGATAATACCTGTGGGAGTAAGGAAGGAAAAGAACTTAGAAATTTTTTCTTGTTCACATTCAGAAAATCAAGGGTTGCTTCTGCAACTACAGGATCTGCAAATTCACTGCAATCAAAATAAAAAACAAGTCAGAGTTTAGTTACTATCACATTGGAATTATTAAAAACACATCAACACATAAAACTATTCCATATATTGCTAAATTTTTTCTTAAGAAAATAAAAATTGAAATAGGTGATGAGAAAAGCAGCCAAAAGAGGCACAATACTTAACGTAGGAAGAATTGGAAACTGGGGAACCAACACAATGTTCTAATGGCAAGGGAACATTCCATCGTACTTCATCTCTCCATACTCCATATTTGTCAGGACTCCAAATGTGTAATGTCATTCCTGTTTTGATTATGAAGTAATAGTTGTGGATCTTTTTATATATCTCTCCTCATATATAATCAGCTATAGAACCTTATCTATGAAACAAATTAAATAAAATCTCCAGCCGTTACAGTACAGCCATGCCTATGGACATGTGATTAGCCATCACCTATAACTGGTCTTGGTTCTATCCCAATTTATGGTGTGGGCCTGCAGGGTGTTGAACCTTGGCTGCTGCAAGATATTTTGGTTGCCACTGCTAGGGGCCACGACTGCACCCCTCAACACAAGCTTTTGATAGACTTTCTTATGACATGGCAGCAGACTTGGCAAGCAAGAGACTGTACAGCCTTAGGACATTACAAAAGGGAGAACTTTTGATTTCTTTTTTCTTTTTTCTTTTTTCTTTTTCTTTCTTTTTTTTTTGGGGGGGTGAGAGGGGATAAAGAGAGAGAGAGAGAGAATTTTGGAATGAAAGTTCTCTTTGATTCCAAGCTTTACACAAAAAGAACCCACATCACTCAATCTTTTTTAGAAAGTTTGAATCTGTGGAAAGAAGACCGAAAATGGTTGTCATTTTCTTTGGATAACATCAATTAAAAGTTCCATTTTTATATGATCATACCACATGAATTACTAAGGATTTCTAAACATCAAATAAGAAGAAAAATCCATCAAACTCTCCAAATGACGTTTACGGTTCCTAATGCAAACTAGATCTGATGCCATCAAGGTTGAATGTCCGAGCCTATTTGTAGACCTAAAAATATCATATGATTGGAGAGAGGGGTGCGGAATCCATTAGGGACCTCATCTCTTTATGTAACACCCTGTACCATGACACACATATTACTGTACACGTGTCACACTTAGAATGCTAATACATGTCACATAAGTTCTGTAAACACATAGAACCACTTAAATGCACATATGTTGATCTGAACGTTGGCACAACTTTAGAAAAACACTAACGAAAATGTAGAAAGAATTTATGAGTGAAACTTATACCTTTGGATAGGTACGGAAGTCTAGAGTCCTATGCAACAAACGGTGAGCGAAACAGACACCAAACGAAAAGGTTAAAGACAATTTACTATAAAAAAAAATCAAGGACATAATAAGTTTTAAAGCTGTTCCAAACAGATGACACAACTTCATAAATAAATCTATATCAATCATGTAGGAACCACCCTACAAATAATATATACTTGGAAAGATCTATGAATCTACTTTCCAATGCAACAAATGGTGAGTGAATTGAAGTTTTCTAGAATAAGTTATGATAATTCCCAAAAAGTGTCTATGTCGTCTGGTATTGACATGAATCAGTAGATTTTGAGGTAACTTTAATAATACACCAATAAAAACGAAAAAATGAATTAGAGAGCAAGCCTTATGGATTTGGAAAGCTCTTGAAATCTAGTTTCCAATAAAAATAACGGTGAGTGAACCCAAGTTTTGTAAATAAAGTTATGGTCGTTTTCCCATCGAGTGTCTATGCTGGAAAAATTCTAGAGGAATGATGCCATCAAAGCGGAAAATTCCATACAACCGCAATTTTTGCAAAATTTTAAGGACTTTTTCACTAGAAACCTACCTAAACATGAAATTGGGGATTAGGGTTGCTACTTAGGCTTATAAAAACATAGAAACTTATTAGAAAGAGGATCTTTTGAAGAAGTTTTGCAAGAGTATGGATTTTGAAGAGAAAGAAAGAAGAAAAGCTATGTTTTACAAAGATTTTCGGATTTTTCTAAAGAACAAAGCTTTGAAGGAATTTTGCATCAACCAAGAGGTAAGGGATACTAAACTAATTTCGTTTTTGAATGCCATAAGTTCATACAACCAATCCAAACTTATTTTGCAAAGATTATTCTAGTTTCTGAATGGATTTACAATTGTTCTTCACTAGTTTTGATTCATTTTGAAAGAAAAAATTGGTTCAGTAGGGGACACTAAACTAACTTCGTTTTTTAATGTCATAAGTTCTTAGAACTGATTCAACTTGTTTTATAAAGATCTACTCTAATTTTTTAATCGTTTTAAAACAAAGATGAAAAGTTTTTAAAGGGGTTTTTGAGGTTTTCAAGAACATAAAATACAATGATTTGTTTTGTAAAATCCTGAGATTTTATATTGTTTTGGATTCATGTTCTACATGTTAAGGATTGTTTTGCTGCAAGTTTTAATCTGTTTTAAGTTCTGAAATCATTGATTTTAAAGAGGGATTTTTCTTTTTTTAAAAACACAAGTACTTTTGGTTTCGGTATTTGGTTACATAGGATCGTAAAGACTATTCTCTTCTTTTGTAAGAATTATATATGTTTATATGATTGATTTATGATCTGAATGTGATATGTTCATTATAATTATTGTAAAAAAAATCTGATTATTCCATAATTCCGTGCTTAGGAAGATCAAGCATCTATGATTTAAAGTGCTATGAATTTGCTTATATTCTATTATGAATTACCATATGTTCTGTATTGTTTTTGCTATTATTTTCGGTTATTATATACCGTTTTTCTGCTATAGTTTTGTTATAAGCCACCCTTCATTATCAAAGGGGAAACACTGATGATACTCAGCACACCTAACTTATGTTGTGAATAGCCCTTTTACTGGAGATTATAAATGGTTATCATGTGGTTCTTCTCACCGGAGATAAAATTGGTGAATCATGTGACTCTTTTCACCAGAGATAAAATTGGCAAATCATGTGGCTCTCAACACCGGAGATTAAATGGTGTAATAGTTATCTGCATTAGCTTATGGAATTGTTATATGTATTGGCGTATGTATCCGTTTTACACGTCCTGTTCTGTTCTGTTTAGTTATATACATCTGTTTTATTCTATTGAGACTGTCTATATGTAAATGTCTTTTAATGTTTTCAGTTCAGTATATGTTTTATATGTTAACTGTTCTGTCTAGTTCCGTATATTATTAAAAAGTATGCAACTATCTGTTTTGTTTTAATCGTGCTAAGTCTTAATCCAATAATCTTTAGTTTATTGTTACCCGTTGAGTTTGTCAAGTTCACCCCAAATTTAGCACCACAGATAATGAGGAGATAACTGTATAGTGGTACTGGCCAGCAGGATTAAAGAATTAGAAGAATGGATATATGCTATGAGACATTGAGACATTATTTTATTTCAGTTCAGTATTTTATTTTAATTTATTTGGAAAGAATGTAATAAGTTAGCGGATTTTGGTTTAGGCTTGATATTGGATTTTTAGATGATAGTTTAAATTATGTCAGACTATAAATTTATGTGAATGGGAATGCCAAAATATGATTATGGATTATTTTCAGGTTTATGGAATTATAGAAATTTTATTATAGGTTGATTATGAGAGATGGATGGTTATGATTTATGATATGCAATTCCGCTATGTATAAATGAAAAGAATGAGCGAAAATTTTCTATGGAATGTAAAGTTAAAAATGAACGAATGAATATTTAATGTCATGTGCCGGAATTCATAGCCCTTCTGGTATGGGTTTCGGGGCGCAACACTTTAGCTGTGGGACCCATTACAATTTGATATTATCTTAATTTAATTGCACTAGAAATCCTATTACCAATATTATCCTATTTCTTGTATATCTTTTATGGGTCATTTGTTTGTATCTAAGGGAAGTTTTTTGTAATGCCTTCCCAAGTTGTTCGACAGTGTAAATTGTACAATTTTTTGGATTACTTATACCCCCCTATTTTATTAATATATTCTCCTTTACCTATTTAAAAAGGAAAAAAAAAAAACGTTATTTTCGGTATCTAGCACCATTTTCTCAAATTGTTCAATTTCAACAAACCAATTCCCAAGGCATGTGTTTGTTGTAATTTTGGCTCATTGCTCCATTCAAGAGAAAGGGAAAGTTTTTGTGGAGAAGTGTCCTTAACACTTATTGTGGGCCTTCTGGGAAGAAAGAAATGCCAAACTATTTCAAAATCAATTCCGGCCTCTTTGAAATGTGATTGGAAAAGTCACTTGCTGACTTGCACACTAGGTAATTACAATAAGAGCTGTTAATGAGCCAAGCTACCTCGGCTCAGCTGGGAGGTCAACTTGTCATGAGTTGAGCTCGAGCCTTGTTTAAATCTAGAAGAGCTGAGCATGAGCCTCCAATTGAGCTTGTTTTGCTATTACAATAAGGGTTGTCAATGAGCTAAGCTAGCTAGCTTAGCTCAACTAAGAGTGGGTTTCTATAGATATGTACTAGGGTTTGTAGGTGAGGAAGAACCGAAGAAGAAGTTTTTTTGGTGGTGTTGTGTGGTTCTATGTGTTGTTTTTGGTTTGTTTTCGTTTTTTCTTATGTTTCACATTTCCCTCATCTCTTGGGTGACAGTTCTTGTTTTTTCTTCTTTATTGTTCTATTTGTAGTTCTTCTCTTCTTTTTACTCAATAAAGGCTTGCCCGTTTATCTCTCAAAAAAAAAGAGAAGAGGGGATATCGTATGAGAGAGACTTGGCTATTATCATACGAATTAATGTATTTATTAAAAGGATATTAGAGGCATTATATTGAATATTTACAGCAATACCACTCATGTACAATGTACCCATATACCCTCCCACATTGTACCCATGTTGATGCGGGAGCATACCATGTCAAGAAGAAGAAGTTAGAAGACCATGGATAACCTTCCATGGAGTGTCCAATACTGTAAAGTTAATTTTAGGGTTGTCAATGAGCGGAGCTAGGCTCAGCTCGGAGCTAGGCTTGTTAAGAGCCGAGCCGGAGCCTTTTTTTAAGCTCAGTGAGCTGAGCTAGAGCTTTGATTTAAGCTCGTTTATTAAGTGAGCCTGAGCTAAGCTCGGCTCGTTAAGAGCTTAGTTTAATTGATAATTTTATAATAAAATTATACATAGAGACAATAGAAATGTTCAAATAAAACAAATTAGGTTAATAGACCATTAAGGCTGTTGGGCCTTTTTTTTTTTTTTTTTGGGTGAGCCGAGCCAAGCTTGAGCTTACCTTCTTTTTTTTTCGATAATTAACCTTGAGCTTACCTTCATGAGCCTAAGCTCGGCAACTCAGGCTCATGACGAGCCTAAGCTAAGTCTGACCCTGGCCTTCATGTGATGAGCTCAAGCCAAGCTGGGCAAAGCTCCGCTTAGCTTGGCTCATTGACACCCCTTAGTTAATTTTATGTTTTAAGAGGCTTTTTGCAATTATTTTAAATCTTAGGGGTTGAATGTAATAAGCCATGTTTATCAAAGGATAGGATAGGATTTAATTTTCAATGGTATTTTGTCTTTTTATGAGATGTTACCTTAGTCCATGGGACCCATAAAATGAGCTGCAAAATATCTTCAATATTTTTCAAGATTTTGGAGAATATTTGAGAGATATTTGGGGGACCCACAATGCCAATTCAACAGTTGAATATTCCCCAAGATTGTGGAGAATATTTATAGATTCTCCGAGATTGCGGAGAATATTTTGAGAAATTGTTCTAAGATCTTATAGGGCCCAATAACTTGGCCAAAAAAGCCAAATGTTGTGCTAACCAAGATTTCTTTTTTTTTTATTACTTCTTTATTATTTGGCAACTTTATTTTAGTTAGAAGATCTAGATTATAAGATTTTATTTTATTTTATTCTCAATGTAATGCCCTATTCAAAGACCCTTCTACGTATAAAGTAAATCAGTTGAAGAAGAGTATTTTTTAAAAAAAGGCATGGTTGTGTTCTTGGGTGGCGACCAATAGCCCTCTA